>JAFIRS010008178.1:0-15000 GCA_018342105.1 Gonioctena quinquepunctata
TGATTTAATTTGGAACAGGGCCATAATTCCTTATGATACAGGTAACGAGGACATTTGTATATTAAATTTTTGTGAAACAGGCAAAAGGAGATGAAACTGAAACGTTCTTTCATTTGGGACCATCTCAGCTCCTTAAATTTTTGGGGGGCTGTTCATATTTTCTAATTCCATTTTGAATCTTATGAAATTCTGTACACGTTGTACTCGTTTCTTGATCTATGCAGAAACATATACAGGGGAACAATAATTGAACGGGATAGCACAGCGTTTCAGATAATACTTTTTTGTAGCCTTGGTATGTATAATCTAGGGGGGAAAAAGAATCTTAGAGCTCCATATACCTCTGAATATTACTCACCCAAAATCAAGCCAAGATTTTTTCGCATTGTCAAAATGTTAATGACGTTATAATAATTTGAAGGTTTTTTTTGGTGAAAGTTTTATTGAACTTTTTCCCCGAAAACCAAGGCTACAGATTTTTCGCATTTAAAGATAAAATGTTGATTGGATAAGAATATTAAATAAACAACTTGGTCATATGCCACCTACCCTAAAAAAACAATACATTCTAACATTGAAGCGATCATGCTTTAGGGCAAAGTGGCATATGACCACGGCTACCCTTTTGACATCACTATGAATATTTAAATATATACGTGTTATTTATTTGATAGACGATACATATTGAATAGTTTGTACATAACAATTTCAGATGATAATATTTGCTTGTTTCATACTTTTTGGAGCGTGATTTTTCAGTAGTCGGGTTTTAGTTTTTGAACTTATTTTTACTGTATCTTAGATAGCTCAGTCATAACATCTGCCTTGGAACCGGCAGATGTTATATAAAAAAATGATAACAAATTATGTACAAAGATACAGAAAAATAGAATTATTATCAACTTTCGGATCATTTCTTATTATCACTCAATCCTATGATTTTTTGCTCGGGTTTATCAGCCCGTCCAACTCAGAATGGATATACTATACAAGGGTTCCAAATCCAAAACAATCAACTGAGTCACTGAAAAATTTAGTAGGATTGCACTTTTTTTCGCAGCTTGAAATAATTTTAAGGAATGAGAAAATAATTTCGTTTTGGGTTTATTTATTTGGAATACCCTATATTACATATCCCCCCAAAACCTCATTTATTTGTAACTTTATACATTGTTAAGATCAAAATGGTTAATACATGATGATTAGGAGAAAAAGAACGGTAATCTCAATTTTTGGTATCATATGGTTCAATATTATTCAAACTTCGACTGGGATATATTCTCAAAACAAATAAGAAATATTCCACGAGAAAAATATATTTTCAACTTTCATGCTGCGAGATGCAACCTAGTTGATCTAGCTCTAGCTTATTATTCTCATATATAAAATAAAAATATTATAATTAATGTTGAACCCTTCATAAATGTATCAGATTTTTTGTTCAGTTATTTAATGATTTCGTCACTTCTAAGACTTTATTGGGTTATAGATTAGATTATTTATATTTTAAGTTTGGAGCCGAAAAATTCTTTAGAGTAATTATATATTGCCGTTATGCTGTATTAAAACTATTATTATTTTAATAAGTTATTGAATACATAATGAATTACTGCCATAAATTGTCACGTGGGAGTCTACAATTCGCATACTGATGACTTACCATTGTTATTATAAAGTACATTATAATGCGTTATGTGCCCCTTTTTCCTCTTGGAAGATTTTACATCTTGATTTTCATTTTTATTGAAAATACTTCATTACTTATCCTATGACGTTTTCCAATAGACAAACAGCTTTATTCCTCAGAAGAAAATAGATTCAAAAGAATGTATCAAGCGAAGATAAAAAACGAGTGATGGAGCATCACACAAGCCTTCATTAAGACTATTACAGGTCAGCTTTTGTTTGAGCAGAGTTATTAATATGAAAGCCACAGACTTCAGCTATGTAGCTGATCTATAAATATGCACCATAACGAATATTACAAAGGATAATTAATAGGGGTATGTGTTATTCAAGTTGGAGGACTCTTCCAGGGGAGTAGAAGATATTAACCACAGGAGGGGTCACCTCAAATAATGTCGCTTTGATGAAACATGAATTATTATCCAAAAATATTAATAACGCTCTTTACAATACCGTACCTCGATTTTCCGTCTTTCAGTGTGTTACTTTTGTTTTTCTCAGAACATTTTTGATGATGGTGATAAGGCTCACACATTTACATATTTCACGATAGTTAGAACCATAAGAATTTTTTTTATAGATTTCCTCCTTCAACACAAGTATATTTCCTTGCAACAGGTCAAGTCACGTCCCATTCAAAAGTGCCCGGTAGATGATTCTTTTTTAGAATTTTATAATTGTCATTTCCAAGGATATAGCTGAAATTGGGTTTGAAAAGCACCCCTTCGGTCAGATACTACTGAGGTTAAAATTGTGAAAAAACATGGTTAAAGGAGCATTATAGAGATGATTCTAGCTCCATTGGTTTTTGATAAACAAATCTGTTCGCACGCAGGCAATTTCAATCAAAGAATTTTTAGAACCCGATACATTCTCAGATATCGATTGTAATTCGAACTGATGCACGATCGAAGATATTTAGGGCCATCTTGTAGCCGCCATAATTTTCATTATGGTATATATAGTGTTGGTGCCAAGTGAAATTCTGAATCGATCGTATATGTGAAAGCTCACCAGCAAACTGAGTTACAAAATTTGTATCGCACGAAATATTAATTTTTCTATTTTCAAAGTGCCTTGAGTTAAAGAGTTTTCAATTTAAAAAATACACATTTTCTTCCAAAACCAGCCGTTTGAGCTCGGCCATATCTTGATTTTGCAGCATGTAATCAATGAAAAAATCGAATGCAGCCATCACACTTCTATTTCGACTTTGATATGACAAAAACAATAGCTTCTCTTTCTCTAGTAATTTTAGAAACTCGGTCGGTATTTCAGATTTTAAATTTATTGGACAATTATCCATTACACCAATTTAAACTCTTCCAAAAATCACTCATTCAGGATAATAATCTTGATAAATAATAAAAGACAGTCCCGTTACAGGCAATAGAGGTCTTGAGAGACAGTATATGATCGTTCAACAGTTTGGTGTTCCCCAATTTAAGCTGGGTAGAGATCCAGGGAAATCGTGAACCAAACCCGGTATTCATATTCAATCGAGATTAGATCAGAATAAATGCTATCTTGCGAGATCGAACCCAGGTCTCCTGTGTAGCAATCTAGAAAAAATAGATTTATTTCGAAAAACATGGTATACATGTGTAGAAAAAAATCGAGTTGTACATATAATACATTAAAGAAATACATACTAATAAATACATATACATATTGTTTGAAGCTTATGTTTCATGGAGGTTATAATTCCAAAAAAATTGTCAAGAATAAATATACATAAAATCAGATGTGGAATCATCTGCGACTGAAAGATAAACTTTAGTCACTATCTTCCATCGTCAAGATAACCTCTTGTGGGGTATTCATGTTGAAAAGGGAAACATAGTGACTAAAGTTTATCTTTCAGTCGCAGATGATTCCACATCTGATTTTATGAACATCCTGTTTATATTTTCAACAAATCAATCTATCATACCCCATGACAGGTTTTAATGTCAGAAAACACTAATTTCAAAGTGTGATTTTTCAATTCACAGAAAAATCTTTCTATCAATATTCAATTGAGAATGTTTTCCTTTTCAAATATACATAATATTGAGACAAAATTATATCATCATCATCACTAATCAAACTAGAAGTTTGATTAGTGAAAGTACTGCATTATAGTGCCATCACCTTCAGTAAAAGGTTGAGTGGAAGAAATCACTTGTTCGACTCACCACTGAGTTCGAACCAGAGCTAACTCTGCCTTTTGATAGTTTTGATTTAGTCACATTTTCCTTTTGTTCTATCTATCAATAAAAGCGATTATTATTATTAAAATATTTATCTTCCAGGTATTCATTTACCAAATAATAAGCTTTTTTACCAAGAATATCTTTGATTTTTTGGTTTAAAGTTCTGGAATTATAATTTTTTTTAATCTCCAAGTTTGGTATATAGTTTAGCACCCATGTAATGAGCACTCTTTTGAAATAGAGTAGTGTTATGTGGGGGGAGAATGATTATATTAGATGATTGACGAGTTTGAGAGTTAGATAATATAAGTTCTTATTGTTATGTACAAAAACTAGGAGATTTTGGATAATATATATATATAAATATATATATATATATATATATATATATATATAACTGGAACATTGTCTCAAACAACAATGAAACTAACACTAGTCAAGCTTTTTTCACTTCATTACCATATCTAAGAGAGATCACTCCTAAACTCTCCGGATTATTTCGCAATCCTGAAAAATGTAAAACATCATATAAAACATTTCTAACAATCAGATCAATTTATTCTAAAGTTAAAGATAAAACTCCATTACTTTCAATGTCAAATGTAATTTATAGTATTCCTTGTCATGGTTGTAATAAACAATATATTGGTCAAACGCAAAGATCATTATCGAACAGAATAATTTCTCATAAAAGTGACTGCAGATTGCATCCTGAAAGATGTGCTCTGACAGAACATGTGAATAAATTTGACCACCAGATGAATTACGATTCAGTGAAAGTGCTAGCGACAGAGTCACATACATCTAAAAGAACAATCTTAGAAACGGCTTTCATTTCCCAAGAAAACAATTGTATAAATAAAAAAATAGATATTAACCATTTGAGTTATTGTCTTTAGATATCAACCAAAATTGACAACAATGAAATATCAAATAAAAGTTCTTTTTAAAATTACCGCCACCTGGCAACATCAGTTGGTACTAATCTAACAGTAACCATTTCCAAGTGACACCCGTCAGGTGCCGTTGGCTCAAATATAATTGCAGGATTCATTTCTAACCATTCAGTTCCACTTGTCACACCACTTAGAGTAATGGGGTTGTTGTAACTTTGAACTTCGTTTTATTCCTTGATCTACGTTTTTTTTCTTTTGTATCACTATGTTACATGAATATGTTTAACATCATTGAAACCAACCTCAACAAAGCTGTAAGTAGCATAATGTTTCGCACTTGAATATGTACTACTATTGTTTTTTTTTCATCTATTGTAGTCTCCCTGATGATGGAAATGAACATTTCCGAAACCTTGGATAAACCATAAAACCTCAAAGAGTTTACTTTTTCATTGCTGTTTACCCCAATATCCCTAGTTTTGTACCTAACTAGTCAGCAAATACTTCCCACACACACACACACACACACACACACACACACACACACACACACACACACACACTATATATATATATATATATATATATATATATATACTTGGCAGGCTGATAATTTTCAGTTCTATGAAATGTTTTCTACATCGATGTTTGCATAATAAACTGTTTTCAGAACTTTTTCACTCATATGCCTATTAACAAGATCCGCTTAGTTTTATTATATTTGTTAATTTGATATGGTCTTTCCATGCTAAATAACGATCAAGATGAAAACCGAGACATTTAATGATGTTTAGTGATTTCAGTTGAAAGGGAGAGGGGGTATATTATCGTTTTTATTATGTGCAAAAGATATATAATGATATTTCGAATATTTCGAAATTTATTTTTATTTTATTGATTCCACTCGACAATGTTGTTTAGACACTCAATGGCTTTTCTTTCCAATGATATTTTTTCATCACTCTCGACATGGAAAAGTGCATCATCGGCGTACAGGGTGGCTGTCGCATTACCACAGTTTTTCGGGAAATCAATAATGAAAATCGGAACAGCAGAGGATCCAAAATCGATCCCTGAGGTACCCCAATCTGATAATATTTTACCTTTTTTACTAGTAGTTAGGACCACTCTTTGCTCTCTTCCTTTCAGATATGTTTCAAACCCATCTAGGGTGACACCGCACATACCAAAGTGTTGAAGCTTTTCCAACATAATATCAAAGTTAACGCTGTCGAAAACCTTCGCAAAATCACCACACCAGATGCTCCAATCTTGACAATTATCCCTGGAAGAACTATGCAGGCTTATTCACGAAAAACAATTCCATTAAACTTATTGGTTGAATTTGGATAAGCAAAAGTGCCCGCCACTGCACACTAGATTCCCGAAGGCGGCAGCTTGCATCAATCAAACGTCTGTTAGCGCTCATCAAGAGTGAGGGATCATCGGCACTTTTTTTTTACCCGGGAAAGCCGTAACCCTCCGGGAAAAATCTCCGATATAAACCGAGCCATATCGAGTCTGAATCGACCCCAAAACGACCATAACAATGCAAGATAACAGTAATCACCTCTCGCATGAGGTTAAAATAAAGAAATGTTTTTTTTCCCATCGATGAGTTGAGATGGGATTATGCATGTTCTTTTGGCTTTCCCAGATGATTATTTTTCAGAGGAAATTTGTCGATAGTTTTCTTGCATTGAAGCTCCATTCTATTGGACGTTGATGGTGGGACATATTTCTATTCCTTAAAAAAAAATTCATAGCTTAAGCTTACTAATCTTCGAGACTTCCAAGTATTCTTCTGATTTCTGAAGATATTTGAATGGAAGTTTTATTTGTCCCCTACCTTGCAATCGTTATAAATGAATTAAATCGTTTGAGATACAAATCAAAACTGAGTAAAGTGATGAATGCCATATTATACTGGATTCAGGACCTGGTTGTAGATCAGAGGTAGCTGTTCTCTATTTTCTTGGTGTGGTTCCCTTCCAACGCAAAATCTAGGTTCATATAAAAACTGTTACGAAACTAGGGTTCGTTTATTAAAATACTACGTTAATTTTAATGTCCGTTTATTACACTTCAAACAAACCACAATAATACACTCCGACAATTCAATATTCGATCGCACTGCACTAAATCAAAATTCACCTTAACTTCACTAATATGAATTACTTTGTTTCTCTGCACTTATATATACTTGTTCTTGCCTTCTCGAATCTTCTGGAAAACATCGGGATCATTCGGTTTCCCAGACCGTCTGTTTGGGGAATCTAGGTCAACGGTTGATTTTCGCATATACAACGTCTGCCTTATAGCAAACACTCTACTTTACTAATTTTGTAACAATTTATTTGTCACTTTCTCAATTCGACAACATAATAACTCCTTTATAATCAGCGTTGAAAAATGACAGTGTTTTTTTGGTAAAGTGGATGTGAATTGATTTTAAATCATTTGATTCTACTCTTAAGATCTTGGTCATGTTCACAATTTTGTTAGTTGATATTAATGTAGTTGGAATATCGCGTAAATTCAATAGGTATAATACTGGCCCCAAGACACTTCCTTGTGGGACTTTCTGCTTTGAAGCCCTTTGAGTACGGAACACTTAGCTTCATGATGTTTGATTCTAAAGGTTCTCTTTGATACAATATGGATCTAGACTGCCTATATCGTCCTCAGACCGGACAAAAAACATTGTCTAGAGTCACTTTATACTTAGCATTGGAGGATCTGACAGTGTTTATTGATAAAGTGCATGTGAATTGATTTTAATTCATTTGATTTTACCCTCAATATTTTGATCATGTTAACGTTTAGTCAATTTCGCATTTCGCTATTAGTGTATTATCTTCCATTGTCGGGCTTGATTCTAAAGAATCTTTCTGATACAATAATGATCCGGATTGCCTATTTCGTCCTCAGAGCAAATATAAAAGAAAACAATTTCAAATGTTCCGTTTAGTTTTGGTGGATCTGCATTTTTGGGGTTAAAGTTGATGTGAATTGATTCCAATTCATTTGATTTTTGGCTCCAGTCTAGAAATTCATCTTCTTCTTCTTCTGTGCACATGGTGGGCTGCTTCCGGAAAACCCGTGCACGTAGGCCTCTTTACTTGGGCCCATTGTGCGCCCACGTGACCCCAGAATCAGCTGGGCATGCCGATTCCTCTGACGAAACTCAGCAGTTTTCAGCTGAATCTCTTTGATATCGTCTGGGTTCATAATTATGATACCCAGGTTGATCTCCTCTGGTGCACCAGAAAGGGGGACTCTAGTAAGGATGGGGCGGGCGATATTCATCTTCTAGGCACTGGGCCGCATAAGGGATCATCTGTGATCCTGATGAGTTCCATGTGCCTGTTCAGGTAATTGTGTCCCGTTAGGAACCCAGTCACACTTCTGATATCCCGTCTGTTGAGTGACATGATCTCTCTTCGAAGGCCCCCTTATTTGGAGCTTCGATTGCCTCATGCATGGCGCCTCCTGCATGTTTTGATGAACTGCTTCTGCAGCAGTCCCTCCATGTTTGAGATGGCCATGCTATTGGGTATTCCCAAGAGAGTATTTCCCAATCGAATCTTGGCTACTCTGTCTGCCTCTTTCAGTTCCCAGGAACACATGTCGTGTCCTGGTACCCATATGAGGCTGACTTTCCCTTGTTTTTTTTTGCAAACTTTCCATGGCGTTTTCTACACTGACACCAATTTGGATAATCGGGAGAACTGCAAGCGCCGTGGAAAAAATCTCACGGAGCTAACCTTGGACGCGCTTGGATATGGTATGGGCATATATGTTTTCGTAAAACCTCCAGAGCTGGAAATGGTTCATCCACATCCCAAGGCTATTTTGGTCGAGTACTCATACCAGGGATTTCGTCGACAACATCTGCAAACCATCCTTTTACTGGGTTGCGTGTTTGTCGCGGTCTGCCAGCGCATTTTGCCTTGGAGTATGCGAAATCTGCCGTATTCCCGCGAAGGTGCTGATGGGAATTTATGAAAGTTCTATAGTTGGTAAGCCGGCGATTAGAAAATCTCAGCGTACAACCCTGAGAGCTTCAAGTCCGTTACCATTAGCCAGACCATTAAAAATGGATGTCAGCCAGATGTCAAATGAATATGCTAATTTTTTTTCATTTTAATGTCAAACAAATACACGAAGAGCCACTCACCAACCTTCAAATAATGTCACATGCTTCCAAAACAAAACCTAAAAGTCAAAATGAAAATAGCAGCCAAATCCTACCAATTCTCTTTTTCATTGTTTCGTTGAAAATGTAATTGACTCCAAAGAATTACAAAAATATCGCAAAACTGAAAGAGCTATAAAGAAAAAAAAATTAAAAGATCTTGATACTTTAACGCTCTGTAGATCGGTAAAGAAGCGTTTGCGGCACATGTTTATGGGAAAAATCTATTTTGACCTGGAAATATGATCCTGAAATCATGATTTGAATTTTGAAACACCCTGTATATTCATAGGCATTAAAATTTCACTCTTGTAATCTGTAATTATCAAAACGTGATTTCTGGCAGATCGGTTACCAGTATCAAAAAAATATAACTTGATTCAAACCACTTCCTTCTTCAACAGAATGCGGCATCAGAAGACTGAAGGACACCCGTACAGATTGGAAAATGACACATCAGCCCACAAAAGTTTGAAAGTTTGAATTTTTCTATATCTGTACAGTTTTGAAATGGATTGCAAATCGATTGAAACCAAGAAATAGATATGAAGAAGTGGATAATGAAATAAATGAAGTTACGGCTAAGACCGTTTCTCGTATTTTTTTTTTCAATCGATTGATATGCTTAATTTGGATATCATACGCATATGCAAGAGTTTCAAAATAATTATAGACTAATACTGAAACATAAAGTTTCATTGTGGTTCAAAACTCAAACGAGTACCAGTTGCAGGATTTAACGAATGATTTCTATTTTCCACGAGTACCATTGGCAAAACCCCATAAATGGTACTCATTGAATTTTGTTATGGAAAAAAAACAAAATGGTGTTCTAAGATGGTTGGACGAGTTTTAGGTTTTATGGTCCGATTCGATTCAAAATTGGTATGTGGGGGTTTCAGGGTAGAATTTCCTTCAAAATTCATAAAATCGTCGGCGCCTCCAAGATGGCTGACATCGCTGTGTTTATCTCTGTGTAAAATTCACGAATTCAAGATGGTGGACGAGTTTTGTAATTATGGTCCGATTTGATTCAAAATTGGTATATCGTGGTTTTGAGGTCGAGATTATGAATTTAGTCGAAGAATTGATTTTTAGTTAAAATTAATAAATTGAAGATGGCAACTCCAAGATGGCGAATGAGTTAATCCCATAGATGGTCTCCCATTGAAGGACTAGATACCTTCAGAACTTTACAGGAAAAAAGGTATTTCATAATAACGATACTTTAACAAAATTCATAGATTGGCGCATCTATACTCAAAAGACAAAATAAACCTCTTTAAAGACAAGCTTTTATTCAAATGCACTAAAAAGTAAAAAAATACTGCCTTGGATGTGGACGTAGGTTTTTCCGTGAGTTATAGGATTCGCTTTTGTATTCGAACTGAAAAAAGTTTGCTCGACAATATTTTGAATCTATAACAACTCATGGAATAACCTACGTCACACATCCAAGCAATTATTTCAACTTTTTAGTGCATTTGAATAAAACGGTTCTATTAATTATTTTATTTTATTTAAATTGTTTTAGTTTCTATTTTGTTCCTTGTTTCTACCCAGCATTCAATGAAAAATCGCACGCTGTTATGATGAATTTTCATACTTTCCTAAAGAATTATATACATTTCTGAGGCAAACCATACATGTTTTGTAAGCTCGTAGTGCGGGATCATGCTACCATAGTGTTATTCACAGGTGCTGCAATGGCAAAACTGAGAAAAATTAAGCCGAGTTTTGGTTGCCTCTGTATGGAAAGGTGCCATTCAGTAAAAATTATGAAAGGAGCCTAAAATACATCATTGAGAATATTTGAAAAATTCTCTTACCTGTTAGAATCATTCAAACATTTTAAGGTATTCTACCCTTGTGCTTACATATTGCAAATGTCTTTAGCACATAAAAAACAAACTTCAGGTACCACAGGACAAATGAAAGTTTAGATTCCTACGCAACGCGTAAAAGGTATGATACATCAACACTTTTGCGACTTCTGAAAACGAGAAACGGATAAGCTATTATGCAATCAAGTTCTAAATGTTTCTACCATATGATGTCCAAGTTCTCCAGTTTATACATTTTAAATCAGTTATTAAGCGGTTCCTGGTTGATAATACGTTCTATGATTATGATGAGTTCTTATTAACCGATTTTTTCACAATTGACCCATTAACTCATAAGTCATAATATTTGTTATTCTGTTGATATCATTGTGCAAGCTGCTATTTACAATTTTGTTTTTTAATTCACATCTGCTTACTGTATACAGGGTGATTCAAAAGTATTCTTTGACAAATTTAAGGAGGTGATTATGTCCGGAAACGCTTCTGCTCCAAGATACAGGGTGTTGGCTTTTTTTAAATAACTTCCGGAACACTGACCTTAATCAAACGAAAATTGGTATTGAGAGGTTTTTTTGAGGTGTCGAATTCGAACCTGATAAGCATATTGCTCTAACTCGTAGAGGGTGCCACCTACAGGTCTTTTACTTTTGAAAATTCATAACTGTTTTGAGCGTACTTTTAGCACATTTTTTCAAAGAGAAACTACATGCCCTACTCATATCTACGTAAAAGTTACCCTCGTTACAAGTCGATATTAAAAAACCCGTTTTCTAGATTTTTGGGACTTGAAAATTTGATTTGATAATCGATGCGTTGAAGCATCCCATTACTTTGCATTTTCACAAGAATGTTTAGGAAATAAATTTTTGACGTTTAAGCAAGTATTTTTGGGTTTTTTTGTAGAGGGCGCCACCATTCTTTTTGTTTTCCCTGTTTGAAATAGTTAATTTTGTATAAAAACGTTTGTGCAAAATCTGATTTGTTTTAAAAAAAATTAAAAAAAAGAAATATCAACATTTTATTTCAAAAAATTTTTAAATATGTAGAAAAAAAAAATGAAATGAAGGAAACAAATTGTAATCGAATAAATTGTTCGGTCCACCTTCAGCGAAGATACAGGCATTCAGTCTCTAGTCATTGAATCTCGTAACGCTAAAAAATTCATTTGTGTTTTTTTTTTTTCACAGGCGTCTACTATGGTTTCTTAGATCTTCCTCGTTCGCTACTGATCTTCCCTCGTTGCTACTAGTGATTTCAAATGTCCCCAAAAAATAAAAAATCTGGCGGGTTTTTAGATCTGGGGCCCCGGTGCCCACGCCTGGTTAGGTTTTTCTACCCCCCTTTACCGATCCACGATTCGATAGACAGTTTTAAAGGGAAATTTCCCCTGGCTATAACGCAAAAATGGCCCGGAGCCCCATCATGCATAAAACCAAGGGATACGAATTTCTAATGTTACTTTCTGAAGTAGTCCGGCAATTCATTTTCTAAAAGCCTCCTGTAAGTTGCGCCATTTAGTCGGAACGGAAGAAAGAAAGGACCTAACGAGTAATTATAAATTTATTGCCGCCCATACATTTACAGAACATTGATCCCGTTAATGTCTTTCACTAGCGGGGGGCGGATTTTCCAGAGCCTAAAAGGTTGTATGTTTGTAAAAGCATTTCGAGAGAAGTTTGCCCGTCCGTAAGAGAAATATTTTTAAAAATTTGGGGGTTTTCGCCAATTTTCAAAAAAAACCACTGACACATAGTAATGTGTCTGGCAGAAGAGCTTGTCCCCTTTTGAATATGGTATGTATAAAATTGTTTATCGCAGAAAATTTCCCTCCAAACGTGGATTTATAGAATTGAGAGCTTCAGCAATTATTCTTGTACTGATTCTCCTCCAGAGCGTTCAAAACAGCTTCTTCCATCTGCTCGGACTGCTCTGGTTTTCCAATAATATCAGCTGCCCTCTTAAAGCTACCGGTTTCGCAAAACGACGGTGGAGACTGGTAAATTTTGGGAGCTGGAAGGCAGTATCAATAGAAATCGCTCCGGTAAACGCGTACATTGCCATCCGCAAGGCCATAGACAAAATTCATCGGCTAAATGGGGCATTAGTTTAAATAAAATTTAAATTGCCGGAACTTAAGAAATTCCCCAAAAAACAACAAACGTAACTGCACATAAAATGTAATTACTAAACCACTTTTCTTAAACGCCCCCAAATTTCCCAAGCATTCCCGTGAAAATGCAGGAAGGTTAACTTCAACAGCATCGATTATCAAAATCGACTTGAACCCAAATCCAAATATCAGAAAACGGTTGCTTTTAGCGACTTTAACTGGCTTTTTTACGTAGATGTTAGAGGATTGATTTTCCACTGAAAATGTGCTAGAAGAACGCTCAAAAGTTAAATCTTCACAAAGAAAAAAAACGGGTGGCGCCCCCTACGAGTAAAAAAATCAGGTTTTGAATTGATACCAATTTCAGTTCCATAAAGTATTTTGAAAGATTTAAAAAAAAAGAAATAAAATAAAAATTTAACACTGTATCTTGTAAACGAAGCGTTTCCAGACATATGTTTTTCGAAAATTCATATTAGAATATTATGAGGGGAAACACCTAAGTTTCAGTACTTTTAATCAATTCTGTAAATGAAAATATTGTTTCTATTGTTATTTTATTCTTTTTTTATATATAATATAATAATAATATATTTTTATTTTTATTTTTTTTTATTTTTATTTTTATTTTTTTTTTATTTTTTTTTTTATTTTTATTTTTATTTTTTTTTTATTTTTTTTTTTTATTTTTTTTTTTATTTTTTTTTTTTTTTTTTTTTTTTATTTTTTTTTTTTTTTTTTTTTTTATTTTTATTTTTATTTCTTTATTTTTATTTTTTTTTTTATTTTTTTTTTTTTTTATTTTTTTTTATTTTTATTTTATTTTTATTTTATTTTATTCGTGTTCTGTTTTTGTTCTTGTTCTGGCCTGTTCTCGTTCTCGTTTTCCCTTCTCGTTCTCGTTCCGTTCTCGTTCGTTCTCGTTTTCGTTCTCGTTCTCGTTCCGTTCTCGTTCTGTTCGTTCTTTTTCTTTTGTTCTCGTTCCCTTTTGTTCGTTCTCGTTCCGTTTCCCCCCGTTCTCGTTCCGTTCTTTGTTCTTGTTCCTTGTTCTGTTCTCGTTCCGTTCTCGTTCCGTTCTTGTTCTCGTTCCGTTCCTTGCTCTCTGTTCTTTGTTCTGTTCTCGTTCTTTTGTTCTTCCTGTTCTTTGTTCTTTCGTTCTGTTCTGTTCTTTGTTCCGTTCTTGTTCTTGTTCTTTGTTCTCTGTTCTTGTTCTTGTCTGTCTCTGTTCTTGTTCTCTGTTCTTGTTCTCTGTTCTCGTTCTTTTGCTCTTTTGTTCTGTTCTTGTTCTTGTTCTTGTTCTTGTTCTGTTCTGTTCTCGTTCTGTTCTTTGTTCTCACTTTGTTCTTGTTCTTTGTTCTTGTTCTTGTTCTTTGTTCTTGTTCTTGTTCTGTTCTTTTGTTCTTGTTCTTGTTCTGTTCTTTGTTCTTTGCCTTTGTTCTTGTTCTTGTTCTTGTTCTGTTCTTTGTTCTTGTTTCGTTTTGCTCTGTTCTTTGTTCTTGTTCTTGTTCTGTTCTGTTCTTTGTTCTGTTCTTTTGTTCTTTGTTCTGTTCTTTGTTCTTGTTCTTTGTTCTTGTTCTGTTCTTGTTCTTGTTCTTTGTTCTTTTGTTCTCTTGTTCTTTGTTCTTTGTTTCAGGTTCTTGTTCTTGTTCTTGTTCTTGTTCTTTTGTTCTTGTTTTGTTCTTGTTCTTGTTCTTGTTCTTGTTCTTGTTCTTGTTCTCGTTCCGTTCCGTTCCGTTCCCCGTTCCTCGTTCTCGTTCCTGCTCCCTGTTCCTGTTCTCGTTCCCGTTCCCGTTCCTGCCCCGTTCGCGTTCGCGGTTCGCGTTCGCGGCAAGTTCGCGTTCAGGTTCAGGTTCGCGTTCGCAGTTCGCGTTCGTGTTCGCGTTCGCGTTCGCGTTCGCGTTCGCGTCTGCGTTCGCGTTCGCGTTCGCGTTCGCAGTTCAGTTCGCGTTCGCGCGTTCGCGTTCGCGTTCGCGTTCGCGTTCGCGTTCGCGTTCGCGTTCGCGCGTTCGCGGTTCGCGTTCCTCGTTCTCGTCTCCGTCCTGCCCCGTCTCGTTCCTCGTTCTCGTTCCTC
>JAFIRS010008179.1:0-19067 GCA_018342105.1 Gonioctena quinquepunctata
AAAAATTTTCACAAACTGGTTTATTAAACCAAATGCATCAAATCGTTACACTAACTATTTGTCAAACGCACCCCTCAGTTACAAAAAAATGTTATTCAAAATTTAACAGACAGAGCTATAAAGCTTGCTCACCCAAAATTCAGGAAAAATAATATAGAAATAATCAAGAATATATTGAAAGAAAATAATTACCCCAGCCACTTTGCAGAAAAACAATAAAAAACGAATACATGCGATCTACAATAAAAATGATAATGAAGTAAAGAAAACAACAACATACATACCTTTCCCCATACATAGACAAACTATCGAATAAAATTAATAAAACAATGGAAAACACAACATAACTATTGCACATCGACTGAAAAATACGAACAAAACCATTTATTCAAAATTAAAACCAGAAATACCAAAACAAACAAACTCATACAGTATATAGAATACCATGTAAAGACTGTCAAAGTACCTATATAGGTCAAACAAAACAATATTTGCAGAAACGAGTACAAGCCCACAAATATTCAAAACCGACATTACAGCCTTATCAAAACACGAAAAAGAAAATCAACATAAGTTTAACACCAACAACGTTGAAATTTTGACCAAAGAAAGGAATCCAAGAGTAAGAACATTCCCATGTACCTACTTATGAAGAGGATAAACATGCATGAAAGTCCGGCCCATATATTAGAACTCAATATAAACATTCCCATGTACCTACTTATGAAGAGGATAAACATGCATGAAAAATAAACAAACCATTCCCGATCACTTCGACGCAGGTCACACTCCCACAATAACCTTCGTTCAATGCGAACGCAAAACTCAAATAAAATAATTTGTAAGTGAATACTCATAAATGTTACAAATATTTATATTGAGTTAAATAACATGTTATATTTCGAACCATATGTTTTTCAAGAATTATTTTAGTGCATACATTTCAATATTGTGTTAAGTTAAATGTCTCAAACTCCATATTTTTAATTTTAGTGTTTTAACCTGATGATGACAAATACCATGTCGAAACGTCGTTAAGGAAAATTATATGAATTGACTGAATCAGACCTTTATTCCGAGAATTTGAAGAAAATATATATATATATATATATATATATATATATATATATATATATATATCTAAAGTTATCACCTAAGCATTTTTCCAGATGTGATCAGATTATGCAATAAAAACTGTCGCTGGCTCTCGGACGATCATTTCAGAGAGACAGTGGTCTGAAAAGGTATTTTTATTTCTCTTATTTCGATCAAAAATATTGTTTTTTCCTGTGCCAATAATGATTGGATCTTCCTATACTAGTTTCACTTACTTTTTTTTGCTGAGAGTAGTTCACGTTTTCTACAAACAGCATGGCAAACTACGATATTGTACTCTTACTTATTTCCGCCGAGACCAGTTCACGTTTTCTACAAATATCTGGAGGGGTACACTACATTACTCTAATTCCACTCATTTCTGCTGGGGCCGGTTCACATTTGCCCACAAACAACAACCCCTATAGCAACTCTCCTATAATCTCTATCCTCCCATTAATTCCACTGAATTCTCAGAAATGCCGATTATCCTTCGGTTTGTTAGTCATTGTGTAATCAATTCTTTATATCTTGGCGCAAATGAACAAGAAAAAAAGTAAAAAGCATACGGCAGAATCCTTCAACAAAACCAAAGTAAGACTTGCACTGGACAATCTGAAGCGCAGTGAAATTGTGGAAGTTGGATTACCTCCAGATCTCCATCCATTTGGAAGTTTAAAATTATACAAAAGATTTGAATACTTTGCATCATCAGAAAGAACACTTGAACAACAGATATATTTTGTTAAATATTACCCTTGTACAGTGGGGAATTGGTATTGAATATGAAATATATATATATATATATATATATATATATATATATATATATATATATATATATATATATATATATATATATATATATAGTTTGTTGATTCTTGGGAATTTGGTTCGTGTATTGAAATTTGGGATTCTTTAAGGTACTTTAATTCATTTCCAACGTTTTGACTGGGTTTGCAGTCTTCTTCAGGGTTAATTTCATCTAAAAAAGTTGACAACCATCATTAGCTAAATATGTTTGTTGTCAACTTCTTTTTCAGCTGAAATAAACCCTGAAGAAGACTGCGAACCCAGTAGAAACGTTGGAAATGAATCAAAGTAGGTACCTATTTAAAGAATCCTAACTTCCAATTCACGAACCAAATTTCCAAGAATCAACAGACTTCATAAATACTTCTTGTTTTGTTCAAGAAAATCTTTATAAAATATATATATATATATATATATATATATATATATATATATATATATATATATATATATATATTTATATGATGCGTTTATTGCGATTCGTTTTCATTTTATTTTATATTTGTTCATGTACTTTCCACAACCAGACATAACAAAATATATATAGTTTTTTTGTTTTTACTTTTGTTTTGCTATTATTCATGCTCTTCCAAAATTTTTAAGCTGGTTCCCCTCCTGAAGATTTATTTAATATGTATTGATAAATGAATACCCATATGAAATCTCCGGCTATGTATTTTACCCTTGTCTTAACCTTATTTTCTTTACCCCAGCTAACTCAATCGGTACGCCTATGGAATCTCAGAAGTCGGTTCTACTGTGGAGCCCCCTAGTAGTTTCTTGATATCAATTTCAGAAAACAGCAATTCATTGTGGCTCAAACATCGAAAATAATGCAGAAGTTCATCAAAATAATAATTTCCTTTATTCAGGAAAAACTTACTACTACCTATTTATTCTGCGATAAATAACCTAATCAGTGCTTCATAGCAATTATATACAGCAAATGTGAAATGATGTGAAATTGTGTGATACTAAAAGTGAAATTCAACCTAGTTTCCTAGGTTATGTGGTCAATATAGTAATTCGTGAAAAGTTCTATCAAAATTCTCTGGAAGTTCAGTTTTCAGTTGCACTGTGGTAACTTTCATGGTTTCAAAAAATACCTGGGACTTCTTGAAATGATTCTAACTTTTTCCATCTTTGCAAAGTGAGATTGCTTCTTGAAAATGTGTTCCCCATTTCTTCCGGACTTCCTGATGATCGTGGAAGCGTGAAATAGATTTTCGTCGACAAAAATGTATTGAAGACCTAATGAATGCGATGTCTCTCCTGCGTCAATGTTACGAATGATTTCTGGTGAGTACTCTCTTTGGGAAAACATTCTCCTTTGCCTCATTCATCTTTATGAGTTCTTAATTAAGACTGGAATAGAAAATCAAATAACTATCTGAATGAAAATGCAAATTTTCAGTTTCAGATTTTTTCTCTTGAGTTAGGGCTTTCTCAGAATATCTATCAGATGTAGTTCAATGTCCAGCGTGGCTTTAGCCGGGGAAGTAGTTGTTTTCTGTTAGACATTCACAAAAAATTACTTCATTTTAATCGTGGATTTTTCAATTCACAGAAAAATCTTTCTATCAATATTTAATTGAGAATGTTTCCCTTTTCAACATGAATACCCCACAAAAGGTTATCTTGACGATGGAAGATAGTGACTAAAGTTTATCTTCCAGTCGCAGATGATTCCACATCTGATTTTATGAACATCCTGTTTATATTTTCAACAAATCAATCTATCATACCCCATGACAGGTTTGAATGTCAGAAAACACTAATTTCAAAGTGTCTCTCCAAAAGAAATGATTCTAACTTTTTCCACCTTTGCAAAGTGAGATTGCTTCTTGAAAATGTATTCCCCATTTCTTCCGGTCTTCCTGATGATCGTGGAAGCGTGAAATAGATTTTCGTCGACAAAAATGTATTGAAGACCTAATGAATGCGATGTCTCTCCTGCGTCAATGTTACGAATGATTTCTGGTGAGTACTCTCTTTGGGAAAACATTCTTCTTTGCCTCATTCATCTTTATGAGTTCTTAATTAAGACTGGAATAGAAAATCAAATAACTATCTGAATGAAAATGCAAATTTTCAGTTTCAGATTTTTTCTCTTGAGTTAGGGCTTTCTCAGAATATCTATCAGATGTAGTTCAATGTCCAGCGTGGCTTTAGCCGGGGAAGTAGTTGTTTTCTGTTAGACATTCACAAAAAATTACTTCATTTTAATCGTGGATTTTTCAATTCACAGAAAAATCTTTCTATCAATATTTAATTGAGAATGTTTCCCTTTTCAACATGAATACCCCACAAGAGGTTATCTTGACGATGGAAGATAGTGACTAAAGTTTATCTTTCAGTCGCAGATGATTCCACATCTGATTTTATGAACATCCTGTTTATATTTTCAACAAATCAATGTTCAGTGTTTCGGTTTTTCTCCGTTTCCTGAAAACTGCTGCACCTTTGTCGACTGTGACTTCGCCTCGTACTGGTAAATCTCTTTCCGACCTTCGCTCGGACGAGTACGGCTATGTTCGCGGATGATACCGCGATCTACGTCCACTCGTTCCAGAGCGAAGTGGCTGCCAGACAGCTCCAGATTCACCCGGATCGGTTGGTCATACCATAATTAGGGAATAACAAGATCAAGTTGAATCCCACTAAAACGGAGGTCGTTAACTTCACGAGGAAACGAACTAACGTGAAGATCTTCGGGAAGTTAAAGGTTGAGAACAACCAAGTGATAGAGGGGCCCTCCGTGAGATACCTGGGGGTGGAATTGGACAGTCGTATGAATTTGCATAAACACATTTTGCTAGCGTTACAGAGGGGAGCGGCGTCAATCAGCCGCACGTATCCCCTCATAGCACGTAACTCAAAACTATCGCAAGACAATAAATTGAGAATTTATGAACAAATCATCAGGCCGGCAGTGACATACGCCTGTCCAATTTTTTGCAGTCTCCCTAAAACTCAGATATCGAGGCTACAGAACCTGCAAAACAAAGCACTCCGTATTGCTACAAATAGCAATAGATACATCAGATTGGATGCGCTGCGCGGGCTAGCACAAATAGACACAATCGCGGACTTCATCTACGAAGTATCAGATACATTTCACCGTTATCATCTCCCTAAGAGTCCGCTCACGGCAGAGATAACGAATATTAGATCGGACCAACCCAGGAAACATGGGGTCATTTTTTCAAAACTAGCGCTATACAACGAAGTATAAAGCAAGCAGGAATTTCCTGGAGCCCCAAGGGGCAAAACGTTAGATTACGGCAGGTAAAGTCAACAATTCTCCAAAGCTGGTTTTTCGATATTTTCCAGTGGCAGGTAACGTCTTAACCGAATAAAATTGGATATGATTGAATAAAAATGTAATTCTCGAATATCAAATGGAAAAAAGGACAAAGACACATTAACGGAAGTAGGAGGCGCCTAATAACAAATTTCTAAATTTTTTAAATGAACACGACTAATATTCCAAAGAGCTAAACTGCCAACACCAGCAGGGGCTGTCCCTTCGCCCACTCGGGAGGGCAAGTGGGCAGCCGTACAGTCCCCATGCAAAAAAAGCCACAACTCCTTTCCCTACTCCCATCCCTCTAGGAGGAGACCTAGAAAGAAGATGTTATTTTATTGTATAAATGTATATATTAGTTAGGTCCAATACGCAAGCTGTAAATAGTAGAAATAAAGTATTTTTGATTGATTGATTGATTGGTAAATCTCCAATGAAAAAAGGTAAGATTCGCTCTGCTTCTGGGCTCTTTCATCAGCTATTGTCCTTTATGGTATTTCCTTGTCATATCGGCAAGTAACTATTTTTCTAACTAAAGTTGATTGATTTTTATTGATTTTGATTTTCTTAGTTCGTTCTTCCAATTTTTTTTTTCCTACGCTTCGCTTGTTTATTCCTCACACATTTTGTTGTATTTCTCAAATTTTCGATTTTCACGCACCTTTTGTTGTACTTTTTCATTATTTTCACTACTTTTACAGTTTTCATTTTTGAAACATTTTTAATTACTTGATGTGTTGAAAATATAAACAGGATGTTCATAAAATCAGATGTAGACTCATCTGCGACTGAAAGATAAACTTCAGTCACTATCTTCCGTCGTCAAGATAACCTCTTGTGGGGTATTCATGTTGAAAAGGGAAACATTCTCAATTGAATATTGATAGAAAGATTTTTCTGTCAATTGAAAAATTTACGATTATAATGAAGTTATTTTTTGTGAATGTCTAACAGAAAACAACTACTTCCCCGGCTAAAACAAATTTCTAACTACCTTACATACTATTTACAAGACATGTAAAAATCATTCTTTTGACGTTTCTGCTTTTCATATCTTCAAAATTCCCAATTTTGCATCAAGATCTTTCCTGGCACCTCATTGGCTGTTGTGATCAGATCCAATTTCTCATACAGGACGTTCGTACTTCTAATATTTTGTTATCTGCTTGTGCTCAAAATATATTCGTAAATTCTGATTTCTGAAAATGTTTGAAATCATTCCAATTGCCTGGAATGTTGAGAACATGTTCATTTCACACATAGGTATCGATTAATATTATATGAGGTTTCAGAAAAACGGTAGAATCTCCATGAATACTGTAAAATAACATAGCACAGATAACTAAATACAAAAAAAAATATTTATGGTTTTTTTTTTCAATTTTTCATTCTTATTTCAACTCCATAAATATTCAACATACCTCTAAACATAACAATATATATATATATATATTGCATATGTTAATTTTTTGCTGTGCCTCTATAGATATAGCTACTGCTTCATACTCCGTTCTCAGGGGAATTTCTGTAACTTCAATATTTTGTTTATGATGAATTGTAACCCCGCCGCTTGCTCTAATGGCTGTTGTTCTATTTTTGTGGATGGCATTGTAGTTTTTCAGAGAGTATGTGCGATCGTCACGGAAATTTGTTTCTTGCAAGCATATGATTGAGGGGTCCTGTTCGCTGATGAGTAGTTTCAACATTTCTAAATGGGTAAATACCCCATTGATATTCCATTGCAGTATGAACATAATAGAAAAGAAAGAGAAAAGCATTTAGGAGAGGTTTATCGAAAGGTTTCTTGCTAGCCTTCACTTTCATTATCTGATGTCGATATGTTGGAAATGTTCTCCAATTCTGTGTTGAGTTGTTTCAGAATTTTCTTTTTGATTTTTGTGATCCTAACTTTAATACTCCTTTCTGTTAGTATGGGATCTTTGTGAGCATTTCAAGAAGGGCATGAATATCATTAGTATAACTTCGAGCTATATTCAAGTTGTCTGAAGATCCAAATGAATTTTCTAGGAAGTCAATGAGTTGATCGAAATTCAATACAAATGGTGGGGAGTCTTTTTCGATGAGAGATTCTGCTGGTAGTATGTGGGATTTCGTTTTTGAGTGATTCTCAGGGGTCAGTTTCTTATGTTTTTTCAACACAGGTATATTTGGTTTTGGGAACTGGTTTTCTAGAGTTTCAATTCCAGCAGAGGGACTGGAGATAGCAGAGCTATTTCGTTTTTGAGAGCAGGATGGACTAACTAAATTTGGTATAGCTTCGAGATTTGGAACTGGGTCGTTTTTTTCTATATCCTGTAAAATATTTTCTGTGATGTTCTCTTGAGATACCGTTCCTTGATCACTTCTCTCGGGTCAAGCAGAAGCAATGTGACCATGTTTTTTACACTTGAAACAGTTGAGCTGATCTTCAGAAAGGAATAAACGATATGAGGTATGGTCATATTCAATGGAAATGAAGTCGGGAATGGTGAGAGTATCGTCAGTGGTATAGTATGTTTGTCTGCGAAAACGGAGTATGTGACTGTACTCGGGGTAAGTGATTCCAATCCGCAGAAAGGTGATAGGGCAAAGTATATTCAGTCCCAGTTCTCTGAGTTTTTGCTCTAATACATTATGAGGTGTGGATGGACAAACATTCGACATCAGTAAACGTTTCGACTGCGCGATTAGCCGCCGTGCTGTGAGGGTTTCTCCATTTACGACAATCGAGCCATGTTCACTGAGAAACTTGTCTACGTTAGATTTGCTGGAGAGGTACATGCAGATTATATTGTTCGATATTCTGGATGTGAAAATTATATCTTTCGGTTGTACTTTCACGCCAAGTTCGAGAATGTAATCCTGTAGTTTCAATCCTTCAACGGAAGGAAAAATAATGGCTTGCTCTTTCGATGGAAATTTGATTTGATTTACAATGCTGGAATGAGTTGCTGGTCGTCTTGTGTTTTCTTCAGAATGGTTGCTCGGGGTGCTCCTGTAGTCAGAAACACCCCCCTCGTTGAATATCTCACTCATTTTGAATTTCAAATCACGGTGGTTTACTCGTGATCAATTTCATTACTCCAATACTGACTACGGTCCTGACCACCGGTGTGTTTTTTACACACGAAAACTGTCAGGTTAACAGACTATTGCTCGGTGTTTGTATCAAACGTATATTCAACTGTGAGTAACTTTATAAAAGTACTCACCAGGTAAGTGTATTCCTCAGTGAATGCCACGTTGTAAGATTGAACTAATTGAATCGATTCGGTTCGAGAATAATATTCGGATTTGATTGCTACACTTATCGCTTGACCGTTCCTAACCGATGCAGGGACGGACCACCCGTGGAATGATTGTTCTCAGCAATATGACATGAAAAACAATATTTATTGATGGTGTCAGAATCACATTTACTGATGAATTCAACTTCTTGAAGTTTGGAATTTCTTAATACACTCTTCAACGCACGGTTGTTAGGGACGAGTATAAGCCTGTGCTGAGATTTGTCATTGATATTCAATACTGAAATTGAAGAATCAAGATTAAATTTTGACAAAGACAAAAATTGATCTTTGCTCTATTACAAAAAAAAATATGAAAGGTTGTTCTGATCACGATCAACCAAGACTATGTTTCCTCAAAAATAAAAATCAGAATTCAGCACAATGAACTTTGAAGAGTTTAATATAAAAAAATGACTTCAATTGCAATTATATTCAGAGGAAGTGTATAAGAACTATTTTGACCAATCGTCAAATACTTTTTCATAGTTTTTTGCATGATTAAAGAATATTCCAAACTCCAAAGGTTAAATGTATACATATATATGGCCGCCCCACATAGGTCAGAAGCAAAATCACAGCTCTGTGATAATTATCACCGAATCAGAAACTATCCAAAAAATACATACCCAAGACCATGAAAAATTTATAGTATTCAACTATATCATATTCTTCTTGAGATCAACACGAAAAAATAAGTCCAAATGCAGTGTAAGAATATTTGATAAACCCTCTTTTCACCCCAATGAACTCTTGTCAGAAAAACCAATGAACGCAGATGAGACTGAACACATAAATATTCAATTTGATAACATAACATGTGATTCCAGCACTCACCTATTTCACTGGCTTCACCGAGACGACAAAGCTCTATTTTCACAATTTCACCACGTTTCCATCAAAATGATTTCCTCTATTCAACATAGTGTGTCTTTCCCTGAACGACTGATTCACTCTTATCGGATCGCTCCTAAGATTGGTTGACCTGTTGAATAAATACGCAGTATACTTTAAAAAAAACATGTTAAATTTATAATTCCATCTGAACTCATTTGAAGAATAAATGTGGTACTGTTCTGGAATCAGATCGTCTGCTCGACCTGAATAACTCATTTGCTGTGAAGTGACCAACGATTAGCGATGAATCATGATAACGAAATTATATGAAGAAATATTCCACATTTTCGTGAGACAATATTTCTACTTGACTTCTATATTTAAATGGTCCAAAATATTTCTACATACCTCGATATCTCACTATGATTCACTCCTTTGAAATCACTTTTGCAGAAGAAAGGAAGATGCTTCAATTCATTAGTCATTTAAACACGAACAAATTTTATTTCTCCACCCAATGGCTGTCGAGTTCAAAAAAGACACAAGGTGTCCCGATCAAAGATGCAGAGACAAAGGGCCAGCATCGCCGCTTTCTTGAAAACCAAATTGTTAACCCCTACTCTGTGCTGCCAAAAATGCTTTGCGTACTTCTTCTCTCTGACTCTGATGACTGTTCGCCGTTAGATGGCGTTAATATTTGCAATAGTGATTCTTAGATTGGAATGGATAAGATAACATGAGCTACTCTAGGTTATTTTGTATCTCTGAGCATATCAATAAGAAATGTAACAGATTTATCGTTTCATCCTCCAATCGATTACCACTTGCGATTTCCCATTACATCACAAATTCTTCACGATGGAAATACGTACAGATTCTGTTCTTAAAATTCCCTATCAGTTTCTGAAAGATTCTTGAAGTCGAATTCTGGGCTATTGCAATCTTGGGGATAATCTGCTGATTCTTCCTTACATTGGAATTGTCATCAAAAATTGAATAAGAGTAAGTCTCACTCAAGTGATTTTAATCTGTTTTTTACAGGATTTTCTGCTTGTGAAATGTGAACCATCTCTAAACAGAGTCTCTTGGTAGTGTTTCTTTCGTTGGATAAAATTCTAACTAAGTCATAATCCATACAATGTCCCTCCTCATAGACATGCTCACTCTGTGCACATCTCTCCGGGTGTAGTCCACTGTCACTTTTTTGTGCGGTGATGCGATCCTTCAACTATCTGGACGTTTGTCCTATGTACTGTTAATCACAGTGTTGACACGGTATATAGTAAACTACATCCGAACAGTTGGTGCATGGAAAAGGGTCTTTTCATTTTGAAAAAAATCTACTCAGTTGTAAAACATTTGTGTCAGCTATTTTAATGTTTTCTGAAAAAGATTCGAAAGTTCTGGACAGTCCAGGTGTGATATCTTTAATGAAAGGTAAAGAGGTATAAAAAAAAATATGTAAATTTGCATATTGACTGGTGGAATTGATAGTACATTAATGAGATGAGAATTGGTTATGTCTTCCATGGATGAAGTATTATACAAAATATTCTCAAGGAAAGGAGCAAATATGGATTCTGTAGAAATAGGTTGTAAATAATGTTGAGGTTTTTATTGTAGAAGGAACTGTCAGATATCCGGATTACTCTTGTTTTCATGTGTTGGATCAGATTGGCCTACATGTTCTGTTTGTGATACGACCAATAATTGATCTGAATAGACTATAAATAATAATAATGTTATATTGACAAAACTGGGCATAAAACATCTTTTAGAACTCACAGGAATCAACAACAATCCATATTACATACGGAAACAATGTATTATTATGTTGAGAATTAATTGTGTGATTGGATATTGTTTTTCTTTGAGGAGGCTGTCAACTAGACATGTGACTGAATAAATTCTCAAATAGACTGACCCAACAGATAACATGGACCACTGGGAATGAAGCAGTGTTAGCAAGTGAAATTGAAAATGGTATGGAATATTTCCATATATAGATTTGAATAAGTTAATTGACTATCATAATGAATTAAGAATTCAGATGTGTGAACATAAGATGATGTGGATTGAAAGAATCAAACTATGTTATTTGCATTCATGGGAGTAATGTGCGATTCCCCTCAACATTAGGATTATTTACCAAAATTAAATAAGAGTAAATCTCACTCAAGTGATTTACATCTGTTTTTTTATTTAGATAGAAGTGGTCAATAAAATCAAACCATTTATCCTTCCAGATAACTACATAATTGTTCATTAGATGTAACCCCGTTATTCACAAATATCCCGCACCAACCGGTCTTGGAGATAATTGAGGAAAGATGGAATCAAATTAGTCAACACAAGATTATAGAGAAAGATAGTTTCATTGAATTAATTTCGCATTGCCTCAAGTCAAACTATTTTTGTCATGATGGAAATTTTTATATGCAGATTACAGGTATGCCAATAGGAGATCCCATCAGCCCAATTAGAGCAAACCTAGTGATAAATTTTGTGATGGAAAGTGCACTGTAAATTAACGTTCCATATCCCTTCCTTATTCGTCTATGTACATGACACACTATTAGCCATACCGAGTTCAGAACAACATAACATCTTTGACACCTTCAATTGTATTAATACAAGTTCAGTATTCGCTCTAGAAAAAGAAAAAAATAACACCATACCTTTCCTTAATACCCTGATGATAAGAGATAGAAACCACATAATCACCAACTTGTATAAAAAATCATGTGATACTGACAGATTTCTCAACTTTAATTTGGCTCACCCCCTACATCAAAAACTGAGCATCATTAAATAATCCCGAAATGCAGTTTACAACCTCAGTCATAGGAACTTCCATTCAAAAAACCTAAAAAAATTTAAACAATCACTTATTTTAAATAGCTACCCCGTTAACCTAGTAAACAGTATCTTAAGCAAAAAACCTACAATCCCCCACAGTCCTCCCAATGAGAATTCAACTTCAGACACGAGGTCACATCTTTCCTACAAAATTCTAATCTGCAGAATTAGTCTAGTTAAATATTCGGAATATCCAATCTTGGGAAATTCTCCAATACGTTAAAAAAATTGTAATACTTTATAAAAAAAAAAATACAATCGCGTTTGTATACCCTTGACCAATTCTAAAGGTACAGTCGTATGTTTTGCAGAATTGCGTTGTTGCCAAGTTGGTTACTTCGGATTACTGAAAATCTGATATGGGGATGATTCAAAGTGATTACTATACTAATCAATCAGGCAAATCGTGCAATGATATTGAACTTTGCGGAAATGTGCTGTTGCCAAGTTATGGACGCTAGAAATCATTTGGTGAAGTTTTATAGAAATTTTGCTCGAAGAATATCGAGATAACTCTTCTGCTCAATCAATTTTTTCGGTGTAATTTTTGTCTCCAGAAAAAGCGTTGTTGCCAAGTTGGTCACTTCGGATTATTGGAAATCTGGTATGGGAATGGTTGCTATATCTATCAAATCAAGTGAACTTTGCAAAAAAAATCGTCTTTGCAGAAATGCGCTGTTGCCATGTTATGGACGGTGGTTGTCGTTGAGAAAAGATTTATGGAAATTTTAGATAAAAAATTAATATAAATCTTTTTCCAAATCGGTAATTATAATTTTATAATGCGTGGTTGCAAAGTTATAAAAGCTGAAAAATAAAAAAAGATGAAAATTTTATTTGAAGAACACGAACATAGATCTTCATCCATTTTGATTTTGTTCTCTGTTCTCCGTGCATTAAACATAAACGGATGCATTGTTACGAATCCATACTACGCCCCTGGAAAAATGAAACGCCACCGGCCAGGATTCCAATAAAACACAGCGAGTCTATAGCGGAAACAAAACGAGAACCAGCATTACGCCGCGCGAATATTCGAAATGTTCACGAATATTCCAGCAGCGGCACTTACTAGAGCCAGGAATTCAATATAAGGCTTCGACGCGCTGCGACATGTAGTACACAGTACAGATTTAAGTCAGTTCGGAGGGTAAATACTACAGATTAGCGACTTCGGAGTGTTCACTTCCATTATTTCGGCAATACATTTAGGCTTAACTGCACATGATGAAGTTTTTTTCTAATCTTGTGCGGATTTTCTACAGCTTAGACATAAATATCGTGGAAATTTACTACTTCATCGCGGCTAAATTTAGCCTAGTCAGTAAAAAGGATGCGGGATAAAAAATTCGGATTTCTTTCGCACTTTCCATGTGCCCACCTAGTGAACTGCAAGCGTCGCGGGAAATTCCCTGGAAGCAATCCTTGAACACGTTGAACATGGTATGGATATAAACTATTTTCACTAAACCGTGGAGCACAAACGTCACACTTACGAGTTAATCAAATTGCTGTTACAATTTGAACGTCAAAAGCGTCAAAGGGGAAAACAATGTAAAAAGTCATAGCCCACTAAGTATTTTAGTTTGTTACCTCAATATTCCCCTTTCATTTGCAATTTTCTCGAAAACTATCAGCTGATTCAAAAAATGCAGGAGACCAAAATTTCAGGTTTTCTCATGGCCAACTCAACTGTGATCTTCGAATATTTTATTTTTTTTAATTAGGAAATGTTGGCTATAAAAAATGTAGGAAACCCTCATTCACCCCTTTGAATCAGTCACCTTATTTTTGAAGCAAGAAACGAATAGAGCGTCCATAAAACCAAGAGCCTGTTAATTTGATGTATAATTGTAGCCACAATGGACCTTTACATTTACCAAAAAAAAAGTCCAAAACTTATATAGGTCGATTATATTTCATATGAAACGTCCAATTGCAATCATATATTTTTTATTTCGGAAAGATATTGCGTTTGAAAGTGTATCCTTGACGTCACGTTCATCGAAAACTACCCCCTCCATAATCCACTTTCAGAAACACGCATAACTGTTCTTGTCAAAAATATAGTTCACTGCTTGATATACACTATCAATATATAATTGAACTCTGTCAATTGATAGACTCATCCAAAAAAAATCCCGTTTCACCAACTTTTTTCTTTATTTAAAACATACAAAGTTTCTGAACGGGCCTGCCTTTTGATGAAGAACGATGATTGGCAACACCGCAAATCTTGAAGTCAGTTCCCAATGTTTCAATTCTCATCATGGAATAATATTGAGATTTGAGGTTAATGTTTATTTTTAACAACATATTGATTTCCTAATATCATAAACGATTTGGTGTGTTCGTAATGGAACAAGGCTTCGTAAAAGCAGGTTCAGAAAATTTTCTAATGGTGAAATATGAATTTTTTGAGTGTTGAAATGAAAAATGTGAAAACGAAGAGGTAAGCAATTTGTGTTAGGTAGGTATATGCAAAAATGAATATCGAGATCATATTTCAACTGACTTAATCGCATCAAAAAAGTAAATCAATACATGTTATCTTCTCACAGATCTACCAGACTCCTGTGGTGATAATGCTGTTGAAATGCCAAGAAAACGTCTGCAAGGTGAAAGCAAAGCTCACACCTGAACATAAAATCCACAAAAATTATAATTGTTTGGTGCAGGTAGACCAAGAAGCAATGTCCTAGAATGTTTAGACTGTCTGGCATCTGAAGGAATATTGAAAAAATGTATTGATAATTCAGATGAGATCAAATGTATTTGGTATTCATATAACATCAAGAATGCCCTAGGCCAATTTGAAGAATTTGTGAGTTGGGACAAAAAAGTTGGAACAAAAAAACTCTTGGAATTTTGAGAAGATGCATAAATATTATTTCAAAAACTGAATCAGAGAATATGTGTTTCATACGATGATGCATTGTGTTTTCCAGGTGGTTGTAAACATGGACTGGCATTTTTGATGTGGCTCCATAGAAGAAGTGAAGAACCCTCTGTAACTTCACAGACATGCTACTGGAAACAATCAAAATTATCAACAATGGGGAAAGAGTATGAAATTCTTGAATTGAAGGCTCTAATGAACAGAGAAATTCCTGAATTGAGAAACAGACAAGGATAATTTCTGAATGAAGTGAAGAGTTCATCAGGAACTGGGGGAATATTCTGATTTTTCGAAAATAAACCATTTGAAAATCTAGCCATATACCGATTGGCCCCTCAATTTTTCAAAAAAAAATTCTAATGGCACAGCATATGAATTCATCGAGTTTATGACTGAACAAATGACTGATTTGGTATGTGAAACGGCTGAACGAATAACAAGAAACCAGTCGAAATGTTCTACTCGGTATGAGTTTGGACGAGTAACAACTTCTAGGACATATGAAACCGCAAAATGTAAAACTGAGGAAGGAGTTCTGGCTGAAACAACTTTAGGAGCATCTAAACCCCTGGTAACTGACCCAGTGAAGAGAGGACTACTTTTGGAAGAAGCAGTCAGAAAAGAAGTAACTAACTGACTACAATGATTTAACATCATTTGAACCGATGGGGTAAGCATAAACTTTGATTAAGAGAATCCATCATTTTTACATTCATTAAATTAAAAACAGTTCTTTTCAACATAAGTATCCAATATATAGAATTATATTCCATGAAACGTTGATTATATTGGCAACAATTTTGAAAACAACAATTACTTGGCCAACTAAGGATGAGATATCAGAAAATATGCCAATATGTTTCGCTCCTTTTCAGAACGTCAAAGCAGTTATTGACTGTACCATGATACCAGTTGAATAGAGTTGTTTGTGTTGTAGATTGACAACTTATTCTCTTTATAAAAAGAGGCATACTATGAAAATCATGACAGCAGTCACTCCTGGTGGTCTCGTTACATATATTAGTAGAGCTCATGGTGGAAGGAGTTCTGATAAGGAAATATTTAGACAAAGTGGAATAGTTGAGAAGTTGGAAGCTTTTAAAGATCACTTCATGAAAGACAAAGGTTTTATAATAACAGATATTACAGATGAATGTGGCCTGAGGATCATTCAGCTACCTTTTCTAAAGAATAAATCACAATTTTCCAAATAAGAAGCTTTATTAAACGCCAAAATTGCAAATGCAAGAGTTCACATTGAAATAGTCAATCAGCGAATGAAAACTTGAGATTTTCGGCAAACCATTAACATATTATTTGATACCTCAAATTGATAACATTTTCATTATAGTATGTACTGTAGTCAATTTATCAAAATCCATATTTAGTGATGACAAATTTCTTTCGTAAATTTATCCATGAATTAGCATTATACATTTGTATTTTTATTTTAGGGCAGTATTTCTGATTGGCCATCAAGTTTGTATTGCAGATTATTCAAGTTTGTATTGCAGATTCGATAAAGTGTAGTAATTATTGCTCCTGAACTGCTCAATTTGAAAAAAAATCTCCGAGCGCAGGAATACTTTAATAGGAAAGCATATTCAGAAATCATTTTGGGTGAAAGTTTGTATGGAAGTACCATCAGTTGAAGTCATGAAAACTGGTATTTGAGCTTTTCTTTCTGAATAGGACCGTTAGTTTTTAAGCTGGGGTCATAAAAATGGGCATTTGAAGTCTTTGTTACGAATGAAGAAATACGTGTTTCTGTGTTTTTGAAAATTCAACCCATGAAGGTGTGGAATGTGGGGTTGAATGGGAATTGGCAGTTAGTATGAGGGTTCCGTTACTTTTTATATTTTATATATATATTTATATATATATATATATAAATATATATATATATATATATATATATATATATATATATATATTTATATATATATATATATTTATATATATATATATATATATATAGTGCTTCTCAAAAGTCCTCTCCCCCCCTCTTATTTTTGGAACGATTATACATAAACAAGTGAAATTTGGAAACTGAATATTGAAGGTTGTAAACTTCCCCACTAGTGATGATGGATGACTAAATCGTCAAAAATGACGGCACAAGGCCATTGTGACCAATAATTTTAATTGGAACCCTACAGCAAGCGACACCTCTTTTAAAAGGTATCGAAAAAACCTATTCAATGATACTAATTTTGTTTGTGTTTATGGCAGTTTTGGCAACTCGCTTTTAAAAAACTCAAAGTTGTGATGAATTAAATCAGTTAATACTAAAATTCCAAATTCAAGCTCCGCCTCTGGATAGTTGTCAAATAAGCTGACGTTTTTGTTAGTCTCCCTAATTCGACGTTTTTGTAATTGTCCAAGTTTTTGTACATTCAATAATGTGTGTATTGTTGATCGAACGTTTAACTGTTTTAGCAGCTTTTGGTACTTTTTATATTTTTGTACATTTTAATAATTTGTTAAACTGTTGTGAGCCGAACGTTTAAAATGGTACGTGCTTTAGGTGATAAAGTAGCAGCGATCCCAATTCTTGGTGAAACTGGACAAAATATTCATGCAGCATTTTTAATGAGAGGTTTACCGATCGCCCCGTTTCGAGGACTTATTAAAGGGAGCTTCTTCGTAAGTTTGAAACAACGGGTAGTATCAATGATGCGAAACGATCTGGCAGACCACAAATTTCTGATGAGAAAAAAATTGATATACTGGCAGAAGTAATAGTTAATTCTACTTCTTCAACTCACGTTGCATCTACCTGTGAAGTCAGTCGGAGTACAGTACACAGGGTGTTTAAAAAAAAACAAATTTCATCCATACAAATTAAAAATGGTTCATCAACTCTCAGACAACGACCCAGACCAAAAACTAGAATTTTGTGAAAATATGGAAACTAAAATTAACCAACAGCCAGACTATGTCAAAACAATTTGTTTCAGTGACGAAAGTACTTCCTATCTAAATGGAAATGTAAATACACAGATTGTGAGGTATTGGAGTGACGCAAATCCTTACCTATTTCGTGAAAAACCTACCCAATTTCCCCAGAAGGTGAATGTTTGGGCACTAAAATATGCTTTTCCCCTTATTTTGTGTATCAATTTCAATATGTTTGCATCATGTGGTTGTACTTGCTTATCATTTTACTTGAATATCATACCAGTAAACATTTGTGCTTGTACATTTTACCTATACAAATTTTAAAACGCCTGTATCACTACCGTTTTTAGCATTTTTAGTGTTTTTTCTATTTTTATTACTTAACTTCAGGTTTTAGGTTTTAAGTTTTAACTTTTAGCACCTCTACAATGACTTTGTCGATAAGAATTGTTTCTTTGGACAATAAAGCATATTTGATTGATTGATTGATTGAGGTATCCTGGGAAACCACATCGTTGGGCCTCTTTTTTTAAATACTAATTTTACTGGTGAGGTTTATCTGGAGCTGTTGCAAAACGCAATAGAACCGTTAATCCTTGAAATTTTGGAAGATATTCCAGATGAATTCGGCAATTTGGAAATAACATTCTAACAGGATGATGCTCCTCCACACTATTACGGTGCAGTAAGACGGTATTTGGATGAGGAGTATCGTGGTAGATGGATTGGACGACGAGTTTCAACGCAAAGGCCAGCTCGATCACCGGACCTCACACCTTTGGATTTTTTTCTGTGGGGGCACCTCAAATCGAAGGTTAACGCCACTGAACCCGACAATATTGATGTTTTAAAACAACGCATTGTTGTAGAATGTGAGGCTGTTTCCGCTGACACATTTGCAAAAGTACGGGAAGAGTTTAAAAATACGATATTTCACTATCAGGAAGTAAATGGGGGTCACTTCGAGCAATTTCTTGAAGCAGATACTGATTCTTAAATCTGTAATTGATATCATACTGAATGGAATTTAAATTTTAATGTTCACTAATGAGCCATTAAAACTGCCATA
>JAFIRS010008180.1:0-19056 GCA_018342105.1 Gonioctena quinquepunctata
AAAATTCCGGTTCCAACAAATATATCCTAACTCTCACCATTGTACTGAATCATCTCTAAAAGTACATGATCGTTTTCCTAATAAAGTGGGATGGATAATTTCAGTCACTAAAAGTTTAAAAACTCGGTTATAAGGGTCTACCAAAGGAAAGATTGTTCAACGGGCCGATAAATTCGAAATTTTACGACCGCAGTCGACCGGTGGATTCATTTCCTGTTAGGGATTTGTTAGATACATGACGTAGTGTTATTCGTTTCAACTGCATTTTTGAATTTCCTACTCCCAAAAGCATGCAGGAAGGCATTACATTTTCAGTTAACGGAAATAATTAAAAAATTTTACAGTGGGTAAAATGCAAAATTTTCGGGATTTGGTCTAAAAAAATTAACAAAATTGTCAATTAAGCGAAAAAAAAATCTACCAGGATGCGGCATATTTTCTTTCATAGCGAACACCCTTTATAACGAACCATTTCCTATTATTAAGCCGTTCGTTAAAGTGATTTGACGTACTCAATCAAGTTTCTATTGAAACATTTGGGGGGATAGTGTATTAAAATGTAACAAAAAAACGAAAAAGTAATTTTGAACCGAAAAAAAACCCAACAACAAACACAAATTAACCAATTACTGATGTACCAATATCGCTGTTCTTTTTTTCACAATATGGCGTCCATATTGAATTTTGATTATTACTGTCATGTCTTTTTTTCACAATATGGCGTCTGGTTGTCGCACATATTGAATTTGTTGACGTAAGAATCATCAAAATCGGTCCACGCGTTTGGTCTCTAGAGCGCCACAACGGAACAAACATATTACCCTCCTTTGCTTCGCGCCGCGCGCCGTCGGGTAAAACAATCTATACTGCAGTTACACAGATCATCAAGTCGTCCCAATATCACTTTTCTACGTATATTCAAAATCAATCGGCCAAAGAACATTCAAGTATGTAGGAATAGAAATATACAATATCTTGCCCACAGTCCTGAGAGAAATTAGAAGGAAAATTTCACTCATGTGTTAAAATGTCCACAAGAGGTGTGGGATTATCGCTGAATTACAGAGGTATAGTCCATCCAATATCAATTGCAGAAGCTGTTTCTATAGAGAGCAAATGAAAACTCACTTCGCTAACACGAGCGTATATGCAAAGAAACAGAACGAAAAATAAACTGTACTACTCGTAAACATTTTCCGTCGGCAAACGGTAGATCAAAAGAGCCGATAGTCAACGTGGACTCGAGTGGCGGCTGTCTATCGTACACCCGATTCGTCTGGGCCAATCGAGTCGGACATCGATGCTGGCAGGTGTGTCTGCGATGGGAGGTCATAAATCACGCGTTATATTTGTGTTTTAATAGCTCTGAAAGATTAAAAACCAGTAGTGTTTGATGTAAACAATGGAAGACATTGTTTTTCTTTCTTAATGTATTTGTATAAATAAAAGCTTGTCTTTAATTTTTTTTCATTTTTCATTATTTATGAAGTATTTTTAAAATCTTAAAATATTTAAATAAAATTAGTTATCTCCGCCACTGCTGCTCACAGGATTTCGCCGCAAGAATTTTTGATGCTTCTGCAATTGATATTGGGAAAACTATAATCCACCTACTATGTGGATTATCGCTGTGATTCAGCGCGCTAGGTGACAATTCAACTGCAGTGACAATATTACTTACAATAATTGTAGTAACTATAACAATAAATAAAATGAATCTTTTTGTATTCTTGAAATTTTCCACCGAATACCATTCGTGCTTCAAAAATTAACCAAATAATTCTGAAAAAACGTGTTTTTTTTAAACTGCACTCGGTTATTTTTTTCGTTGTTTCAAAAAATTGCCCTCCTCCTTCGGAGTCGGGCAATTTATTTCTTATTCTCTTATGGTATTATCCCCGAGAATAAGCTTTAAAAAGACTGACAAATTGGTTACTCGATTCCGAACAAATTTTCATCCGCTAAAAAAAATATCTCACTCCATCCTTCATTGTAAGTTTTTCTGATATTCCTTGGAAATTTATTTATATGTCGATCCTAGTATATTATTTTTTATTCATTGATTATTGTTTTTTATTCATCATGACATCATTCAGTAAAGCATTTAGGATATTTTAGAAATGAATAAATTAACAACTAGAAAAGGGAAACATTCTCAATTGAATATTGATAGAAAGATTTTTCTGTGAATTGAAAAATCCACGATTAAAATGAAGTTATTTTTTGTGAATGTCTAACAGAAAACAACTACTTCCCCGGATAAAGCCACGCTGGACATTGAACTACATCTGATAGGTATTCTGAAAAGGCCCTAACTCAAAAGAAAAAATCTGAAATTGAAAATTTGCATTTTCATTCCAGATAGTTATTCGATTTTATATTCCAGTCTTAATTAAGAACTCCAAAGATGAATGGAGGCAAAGAAAAATGTTTTCCAAAAGAGAGTACTCACCAGAAATCATTCGTAACATTGACGCGGAGAGACATCGCATTCACTAGGTCTTCAATACATTTTTTGTCGACGAAAATCTATTTCCGCTTCCAGATCATCAGAAAGACCGGAAGAAATAGGAAACACATTTTCAAGAAGCAATCTCACTTTGCAAAGATGGAAAAAGTTAGAATCATTTCTTTTGGAGAGACACTTTGAAGTTAGTGTTTTCTGACATTAAAACCTGTCATGGGGTATGGTAGATTGATTTGTTGAAAATATAAACAGGATGTTCATAAAATCAGATGTGGAATCATCTGCGACTGAAAGATAAACTTTAGTCACTATCTTCCATCGTCAAGATAACCTCTTGTGGGGTATTCATGTTGAAAAGGGAAACATTCTCAATTGAATATTGATAGAAAGATTTTTTCGTGAATTGAAAAATCCACGATTAAAATGAAGTTGTTTTTTTGTGAATGTCTAACAGAAAACAACTACTTCCCGGCTAAAGCCACGCTGGGCATTGAACTACATCTGATAGGTATTCTGAAAAGGCCTAACTCAAAAAAAAAAAATCTGAAATTGAAAATTTGCATTTCATTCAGATAGTTATTCGATTTTATATTCCAGTCTTAATTAAGAACTCATAAAGATGAATGAGGCAAAGAAGAATGTTTTCCAAAGAGAGTACCACCAGAAATCATTCGTAACATTGACGCGGAGAGACATCGCATTCACTAGGTCTTCAATACATTTTGTCGACGAAAATCTATTTCACGCTTCCACGATCATCAGGAAGACCGGAAGAAATGGGAAACACATTTTCAAGAAGCAATCTCACTTTGCAAAGATGGAAAAAGTTAGAATCATTTCTTTTGGAGAGACACTTTGAAGTTAGTGTTTTCTGACATTAAAACCTGTCATGGGGTATGGTAGATTGATTTGTTGAAAATATAAACAAGATGTTCATAAAATCAGATGTGGAATCATCTGCGACTGAAAGATAACTTTAGTCACTATCTTCCATCGTCAAGATAACCTCTTGTGGGTATTCATGTTGAAAGGAAACATTCTCAATTGAATTGATAGAAGATTTTTCTGTGAATTGAAAATCCACGATTAAATGAAGTTGTTTTTGTAATGTCTACAGAAAACAACTACTTTCCGCTAAAAGTCACGTGACATTGAACTACATCTGATAGGTATTCTGAAAAGGCTCTAACTCAAAAGAAGACCTAGTGAATGCGATGTCTCTCCTGCGTCAATGTTACGAATGATTTCTGGTGAGTACTCTCTTTTGGAAAACATTCTTCTTTGCCTCATTCATCTTTATGAGTTCTTAATTAAGACTGGAATATAAAATCGAATAACTATCTTAATGAAAATGCAAATTTTCAATTTCAGATTTTTCTTTTGAGTTAGGCCTTTCAGAATACCTATCAGATGTAGTTCAATGTCCAGCGGCTTTAGCCGGGGAAGTAGTTGTTTTCTGTTAGACATTCACAAAAAAATAACTTCATTTTAATCGTGCATTTTTCAATTCACAGAAAGTGACGAAACTTTATCTTTCAGTCGCAATTCAATTGAGAATGTTTCCTTTTCAACATGAATACCCCACAAGAGGTTATCTTGACGATGGAAGATAGTGACTAAAGTTTATCTTTCAGTCGCAGATGATTCTACATCTGATTTTATGAACATCCTGTTTATATTTTCAACAAATCAATTTAACAACTAGAATTACCAGAGTTGCTCTAGTAAGACAGAGAAATCTGTTACCAAATTTGGTAAACTAGAGTGAGTTTGACGTGATAACAATTCCTCAGGTTTAAAGTGCCTTCGAGTGGACTTGTCCTACTATTTCATACCAGAAGTCGCATTTTTTCCGCTCGAACCAGTCTGAGAACACTTCTTTGTCTATGCTCTTTGCTATTCCGAAGAAGGGTTCTGGTCCTATGAACTCCTTCATAGTGCCTTCTTTTACCAGAAGGTTGATTTTCTCATTTCTTTCAAAGCCTTTGTGTCCAGGTACCGATAGCTGAGTTATTCTGTTGTCCCTGCCTAAAATCTGAATTCTATCTGACGTACTCAGTTCTGCTGGGCTGTCCGACATGATTTTTTTTTAATGGTACTACATATTAATAATGGGAAAACTGGAACTGAGAATATTTAAAACAACAAAACTCGGATTAGACTTGACGGCATGATATTAAGTTCAGTTCGTTGTAAGTGTGCTACTGTGCTCTCGACCTGATTTTTTTCGTAGAACTTTATTACCTACCATATAAAATCCTTGAAAGTTTCCACGGGATCAGCCTACTACATCCAGAGATATTGATCAAAATCGCTTATTTTTCATTTTATTTTGAAGTGCGATCATTTATTTTTTCTTGTTAGAAACCGATCTAATAAGCACATATATTGAGAAAAACGTATTGAAATATATTCAATTGTATACCGGGTGATTTTCCAGGGTGGCTCATCCCTATAAATTTTTTATTATCGAAGATTGAAAAACGAAATTCTGGGGTTGTGTATTAAAGTTCAATCTGAAGTTTTTGACATATTTACTTTTTTTGACGTACTTCCGGTTTGACCGGAAATTACCCCAACTTTCTATTTTTAAATAGGACATCCTATATATTTTTACTTATTTCGATCGAGAATGACATTCTAAATCCAACAACACCTCACTTGTTGATATTTGACGAGTAAAATCATTTTTATTCCAAGAATTATTTTTCGATCTAGAATGCCATGGATCGTGTAAATCGCTTCATTCTTGATCAAGTAACATGGGAAAAATACGACTTTGAGGTTCGGTTTGAAGTCGCAAATTAGTCCATTGAGGTTCTAAATTTTCAAAATAACCTTGATCACGGCAAAGTTCAACTTTTTCAATTGTTGCGCGCACCACATTGATTAGCTGTTCCGCAGCGATGTTCTGGAATGCCACGCTTACTTTATACTACAGTTCTTCACGAGTAGCTGATGCTGTGTTATACACCTAGAAAAAAATCTAGTGGAGTAAGATCTGGATGAAAAAGAAATAATACATTATGAAAAAATATGACAACTTAAGAATGTACCTCGCAGGCCACTGAATAGGTCCATAAGTGCCAATCCACTTTTCTGGGAAGGTGTCATTCAGATGTTCTCTTACGACTTGAGAATTGTGAGGTGGCGCTCCATCTTGTTGAACATAAATATTAAATTTTCAATGAAATCATTAATTTTATTTCTAAGGACTGTAGATATCTTTCCGCAGTAAGTTGTCCGTCGAAAATTAATGAAACCAAATCGCTCTTGAAAATTTCCTTCTTGCATCAGATGTAAATTTGTTTGAGACCAGTAACTTTTATTATTCCGATTGAACAGACCCAAGTTGGTGAATCGAGTTTCATCTGAATAATTAATTTTAAATGGAAAACGTACATCTTCTCTGTGGTCGTTATCGTAAAGATGTTGGTGTGGTTGGTACTTGAATGATCGATAATTATATTTGTGAAGAATTCTCCAAACGAACGAATAACTTATATCACACTCAGAAACAATTTGGCGAATTGACGTCGTACAATTCACTTCAACATAGGCCAACACGTCAACTTCTTCTGGTTCATTTCGCATTTTCCTTTCCAGTTTTGGAAAATAATGCCGAGTGGGATGGCGACGATTAGGGAATCTCTAAGCATAAATTCGAGCTGCATCAGCATTCTTTTTTGCTTCTCCGTAAATTAGCAACATGTCAATTTTCTCGTTTCTAGTATAATTTTCCATATCAAATTACAAACTACGCAACAAATAATTTTTTAAAAGTGACAGCATATTCATTAGCTTATTTGTTTAGGTAGTCCTTAGTGCATAAGTATACCGAATACGTATTATTTTTTATAATGTATTTTTATTTTTTTTTTATATGTTCTGGTTCCCACGAAAAGGGATATCCTGTAATGTTCAGAGAACATCGTGGGAACCAAGGGAAAGAAGGTAGGAGTTGGTGTTCTTCTTAAATTTCTGGAGGTTGTATGCCTCGGGGAACACCTCCCTAGGCAATGAGTTCAAAGCCTCGCAGTTCGTTGGATGAATGAGTCTTGGAAAGTGATGTTCTGCAGGTTCCAAAGTGACCACGAATGGGTGTGAAGACTGAACTTGACGGGTTAATCTCGAAGAGACTGCCAAAGGAGGAACGATTGTTGATATTTCAGAAGAGCATCGCCCATGAAAATATCTATAAAATAGAGACAAATCGCCAACTTTTCTACGGTGTTCCAGACAAGTGAGCGAGTTTGTAAGCGAGATCACCGACGAGACGAATTGCCTTTTTTTGGACAGAATCCAATAGCTTCAGGATATGTTTAGGTGCCGCACTCCAAATATGGGAACAGTATTCCAGGACAGGTCGGATCTGTGCCTTATAGATCATAAGCAGCTGACTGGAGGTGAAATAGCTCTTGGCACGAAACAAAAAACCAAGTTTTTGGGATGCACTTTTGGCAATGGACCTCACGTGATTTTCCCAGGAAAGGTTATTGCTGATAGTAATACCAAGCATCGATATGGATGACTTCAGTGGTATGGTTACTCCTGACAAAGTTATGTTAGGCACAGTGAGATCGGCTTTTCTAGAGAAAAGACATGCTTGTGTTTTGTTTGCATTGAATTCTACCAAGTTATTGGATCCCCATTCGAGAATTGTTGCTAAGTCCATATTTATATTGTTAACATTTCTTCCTCGTTCATTTCTGGTTTCACGGGCTGATATAGGGGCCCTGGAAGAGAAAGCGGTATGGAGGGTACTATCATCGGCAAAGCTGTGTACAGGACATGAAGTTGCTTTCAACAGGTCGTTGATGTGAAGTAAAAATAGTGTTGGTGCTAGAATGGATCCTTGCGGAACACCAGCATTTATGAGTAGAGTGTCAGATGAAACTCCATCGACCACTACATGGAGAGACCTGTTTGAGAGAAAACTAGCAAGCAGAGAACAATTATTCAGAAAAATAGTGAAAATAAAGTGAAAGTGTGTGGTATCAAATTATTCGTAAGAGAATGATCTTTCACAAAAAGCCGACGAGCCACCCCCTTTCCCTTTGAAAAAATCAAGTTAACTGGAAAAATTCATATTTGCGACTTTTAAATCATTCTTAAAACGTCTGTGAACTCATAAGCCTCAAAGTCGTATTTTTCCCATGTTACTTGATCAAGAATGAAGCGATTCACACGATCCATGGCATTCTAGATCAAAAAATTCAATAAAAATGACAAAGCAGACTTATATTCTTATTTCGACTGAAGCAAATTTCAATGTATTATTGGACAATTAAAAAAGAAAAAAGAGAAAAATATTACTAGACACTAGAAGCCACAAGTGTCTCAAATGAACTAGATTTTTTTACACGCAACAATGATTAGATATATTGGTTGCATTGGTTTTTCTGCACGAGTTGTTCTACTTGCTGCAATGACCTTAACAAGGCCATAATTAGTTTCCTCTCTTATTATAAAAAATATTATTTGGATTCCACCTAAAATGCACGAATATGACGATAATTTAGTTAGAAATAACTTATACTATGGGTATGTATTTCAGTTTCATTTAAAATAATTGTAATACTAGTTTGATATTGATTTCCAGTTTCCTTTTGACGATTTAGCTATTGTACATAATTAACAATATATATTATATATATATATATATATATATATATATATATTTGAAATGTGCTAATTAAGGCCTTTCATTTGATACTCAACACGGCATCATTAAAAAAAAAGTTAGTTCATGACTTTATGTCCTCTAGAGGGCACCATATTCAATTTAATGTGACGTCACATAGCCTATAACTAGCGGACGATCAAGACGCTTCCAACGATACCTCATCTGTCAAATTCAAATTATGATAAGTTGTTTAGAAGTTATGAGGGAACAGATGAACATACATACATACATACCTCCTTTTTTCTTGGCCGTAGTCGGGTAAAAATTACTACAATTCTTGGTCAGAAAGCAAATAAATCGTTTGCATAGCATAGCGCTTTTGGTTTGGATTTATGATTTGCTTTTACAGCTTTGGGAATATTATTAGATCGAATTATATTCGATACATCCATTATACGTATGTTATGTTTCCTTGATCACTAATTAGTATCCTCAACAAAGTTATTATGCATAATTTGAAAAAAGAAAAAGATGAAAACCCAAGTAGTCCTTCGACTTTTGCGGTAGCTCATTGAATGAAAGATATGAGCATCCAGTCAAGTAGGCCAAGGAAATATTTTCGTATTTGTACTCTACCAAAAAAAGGCAGACAACTCATTTTACCAATTGGTGGCAGTATAATAATTTGCAAACTATGTTACAATGCGGAACATTGGGAATTAAAAAAATATTTATTTTTGCAACACCTATGTTATCTGATTAATAAAGATTTTTATATACCTAATAAATGACATTCATTGTGTTACCAAGTTAACTATCGACCAAGAAGAAGCTCATCAACGGTAGGTGAAATCATTCAATGTGAAATATAAAGTTCTCGATATGTATTCAAAACATCATATTACAATTAGGAATTTGCATAAGAAAATACGTACGAGTACGTTTGATGTAGGATCGAGAATCTCTCGACATGTTTTCATAATTTTTTTGATTCATCAAAAAATGCAGGAAATATTGAGATTTAAAAAACACTCGTACAGTTGTACATTAGTACGAATAACCTACAACTGTGTTGCGTCACAGTGTTCTGTTCACAGAGTAGGTAATGAATGCACAGCAGTTTAGTAACATATTTTTAAAATTTTAAACATAACTAACCAATGCACATTCATCCAATAGTCCTGGAGCTACAACTGAAATAGAATTGCCTACCAACATGTTTTTCAATCGTTATTTTTTTTTTTTTTATAAATCAAGAAGATGATTCTTAAGTTTCATGCGAAACCACAATTGGAGTGAGAAAGTCGAGTGGAAAGGTAAATTATAATTTTATGAAATTCAAGAAATACATACATGTAAAAATTAAATTTGAGATGTAATATCGATTTCATAAATTTATCTTTTTTAGCAACGTTTCTGTTTGATGATGAAAATTATCTACTTGCGAGATATACAATCGATAGCGTTTTGATATCCTTACTTCCATAGAGCATCGATTATTCATTTTAAAATCTCGTCGATTGCTATAAAGTCATCTTGTGACAACTGAAAATTTTAAATGAAGAATGATTGCATGTCATTTCTAATGCGATAAAAAATTAATGTATTCTTTCGATTGTTGCATTCGTAAATATAAGATTAAATGTATTTCGCTGATTAGTCGGAAACAGTGATTGCTTCCGAGATCAATGATTAGTTTCAAATTTTTTAATGGTTAACTATGTAACAGTATTATTCTTCGTATGCAATTTCAATCAACCAGTATAAAATATAACATATATAAGCGATGGATAATCAAGTATTTAACTGGACCACTGTATATATGTCGGTCTTATATATATATATATATATATATATATATATATATATATATATATATATATACAGTGTGTCCGTAAAGTATGGAACAAATTCATTTTTAGGTAAACAGGTCATTTTAAGAAATAATCCTGAAACACGTCGATTTTTTATGTTAATTTACCGTATTTTAAAATAATAATCTAATATACAGGGTGAATTACGTTCGAGTAATGACGTCACCGTCATTTTTTTTAAATGGAACACCCCCATTTTGTCTCAATTTTCGGATTACTCTAGCTGAGCTGATTCCAAAAATGTATCACATCTTGATTCCAATTGGTACAGGGTGGACAAAAATACAATAGTTTTGTGTGTGCTCATAAAGTAACGCGTAACATTCTTTATTAGGTAAATTAACAATATTATCAAAAATACTTATTGTCTAGCGGCAATTGGTTTAAATGTAACACCCCGTAGTTTGCTACATGTTTAGAGTAATAAAAATGAGCTGTTTCCAAACATGTTTGGTACTTGTGGTCTAGCAGACAGAATATGACAAAAATATTTCTTATCTATTTATAAAAAACATAGTCGTCTACTTTTTTGGGAAATGTCATTATTTGTTTAGTAATTTATTGATGTTCAGTGACAGTTTAGTACTACAATATTTTTGGTATTCGTGAATATTCGAATGATTGCTTAGATTTAATTGGAAGTAGAAATGGAGTTAAGTGTAAAACAAAGAATTGAAATACTTATGATGATTGGGTATGGAGACAGATCGCGAACTCATATGGAAGTGTGCAATTTGTTTAATGATAAATATCCAGAAAGACCTATAACGCGTTCGACAGTCAGTAAGATTGAAACAAAATTTCGAGAAATTGGTAATGTTGAAAATGTACGCAAATCAGGTCGTCCCCCTGCAAATGCTGATACAGCATTAGATGTTTTACTGAGTTTTGAAGAAGATGCGCACACTTCTGTTCGTAAAGTTAGTCGCTATATCGGTGTTAGCAAAACAACGGTACACAAACTATTGAAGCTTGAAAAATGGCATCCTTATAAAATCAAACTTGTGCAAGAATTAAACGAAGATGATTTCGATAGAAGACTCCAATTTTGTCGAAGAAATGATGGATAAATGTCACCGAGACCCTCTCTTGATACAAAACATTATTTTTTCTGATGAGTCCACTTTCATGTTAAATGGTGAGGTTAACCGTCAGAATTGTAGATACTGGGCAGAAGAAAACCCCCACTGGATGCGTGAGCATCATACACAATACCCTCAAAAGGTAAATGTATGGACTGGAATTGTACGAAATCGAATCATCGGACCCTACTTTTTCGAAGGTAATTTAAACGGGGCAACGTAACTTGAGTTTTTAAGGGGGTATCTCGTACCTACTTTACGTAATTTGTTTCCCACCAGACGTAATCCTGGAGGTTTTGATGAAAGTTTATGGTTTCAACAGGATGGTGCACCTCCACATTATGCTGTAGATGTTAGAAGATACCTAGATGAAATTTTTCCGAACAGGTGGATTGGTAGACGTGGACCCACTGAATGGCCAGCGAGGTCACCAGATTTAAATCCTTTGGATTATTTTCTGTGGGGCCATCTGAAGAATGTTATTTATAAAACGAAACCAGCAAATATTGCAGATGTACAAGAGAAAATTCGAACAGAAATAAACAATATTACGCAAGAAACCATACACAAGGTTCAACAAGAATTTGTACACCGTTTGGGTTACTGTCAAATACAGCAAGGGCTGCAGTTCGAACATTAATAAAGTCATGTATTCCAGCATATTCTGTTTGCTAGACAATAAGTATTTTTGATAATATTGTTAATTTACATAATAAAGAATGTTACGCCTTACTTTATGAGCACACACAAAACTATTGTATTTTTGTCCACCCTGTACCAATTGGAATCAACATGTGATACATTTTTGGAATCAGCTCAGCTAGAGTAATCCGAAAAAAAGAGACAAAATGGGGGTGTTCCATTTAAAAAAAATGACGGTGACGTCATTACTCGAACGTAATTCACCCTGTATATTAGATTATTATTTTAAAATACGGAAATTAACATAAAAAATCGACGTGTTTCAGGATTATTTCTTAAAATGACCTGTTTAGCTAAAAATGAATTTGTTCCATACTTTACGGACACACTGTATATATATATATATATATATATATATATATATATATATATATCTTAAAGCTATTTGCACAATGTTTGCAATTTATGGCCAAATTATTAAAAACAACAAATCAATTGTACAAAAAAAAATGTTCCGTTGAACAATGACGGTTGCAAATCTCTTGCATCACGTGAAATATTTGACGTAATTTTAATTGCAGTTTGCATAACTTTTGCAATTATTTCAGAAGTTGTAAAAATGCAAAAAAATATATGGGTGGTTAAAGAGGTTCCGTTTTTAGTATGAGGTTGCAAAGTTTTTCAGATGGTTGCAAATGTACGTGAATATTTTAAACTTTTTTTCCGTTCACTTATCCAATTTGAGAACTTTTTTTTTTTAAACAAATTACAATGAAAAACTTAAACAAATGACAAAAAATAAGGTTCCGTAACTTTTACAAGGTTGCAAACTTAATGCATGTTGTAAAACACCATTACTATAGGTATGCCTAGTTTGCAGAACTTTTGCAATTTTCATTGCAATAATAAAGCATGAAAACGTTTTCTGAAATTAAAACAATGTTCCGTTCATCGCAGACTTCTGCAAATCTTTATAGTTTGTTTTCATTGATGCACTAACATACCATTGAAGTTTGAAAACTTCTGGAATTCATGTTAATTGATTGTCTATATCTACTGGCCTAAAGGGTCTGCCAACGCGTCAATTATTTTATTCCCAAGATGAAAAGTAAATTAAGAATTTTGAAGAATCATTGATCGAAATAAAAATAGTATCAGTGTTGATATGTTATTGTGTATTTATCGTTAAGCCAGTCTGCATTTCCCAGTTTAACATAGCGGCTAGACATGTATCACTATAAAAATGATTCGATTGGTTATTTCTATGATAGCATGAGCCATTAGATTGTTGAAAAATGGTAAGAGAGATAGCTGTTATAATATGAAACATTTAGATTTGGGTTTCGCAATGGTACTAATATTAATTTTATCATTGCATCCTCTCCGTGTTATGAAACTGTATTCTAGAATGTATCTTTGCGAAAGTCGCATGTACTTCGCAAATTTATTCAAATATTCTTTAATCATCCGAATGATGGTGATAATAAATTATGGCAAACCATTTCAACTTTCGAAAGCAATATCTAAACGGGGTTAATATTTGTGGCAATATTTTATAGCTCTAGCTTTATGGAATATCATTTCACAATTTTGCAATGAGTAATTGTGGCAATCATTATAATTGTTGAAATATTTTGAAATGCAAAATGTGAGCGATAAAATACTATTCACTGCCATTTCAGAAGTAGTTTTTACTTAATCGATGAAATCACTGCACTGCATTCGCTAATGAAAAAATTGAATGCACAATTATGTATTTACCCTATTTTGAAAGACATATTAAACCGAAAAAAGTCTCAAATCTACCAAAAATCTTGATTTTGGTATAAAACACCGGGATACTGGTTTTGATAGAATTGTACCAAAAATCATCAAAATATTCATAATCTTGTCCGCCATATTTAATTTATGAATAGATTCGGACTATAAATTAAAAAAAAAACCGTCATCCATCTTGAAGAATTGAATATTGATAAAAAATTCATAATATTGGCCACATAATCACAAAAGGACCCTTTAAATTGGTGAATTGTGACAAAAAACTTCAAGACAAAACAATTTTGAATTGAATTGGAGCATAAATCATAAAACTCGTTCACCATATTGATGCAATTTTGGATGGGTGAATTTTAACAAAAAACATCAAACCCCGACAACCCCTACAATTTTTTATCTATTCGGACCATAAATCGCTAAACGCCATTTCGGAGCCGTCATCTCGAATTTTTCACGTATAATTGCATTTTCACGGGTATATTCATGTATACATGCCAAATTTCAAATCATTTGAGTGGAAGTGGTTCGAATTTCAATTGCAAGATTTGACCCATAAAAATCCATCAGCAAATTGAGTTATATTGAATCATAGTTAAGATGGCGCGGCCAGTCGAAAAGGTATATTTCAGAATTTATTCATTGATTTTGGAATTGCCACGCTAACGAATCATGTGTTAGAAAAAATGTGACACATGTTTATTGGGAATCACAAACAGCATTTCTATGTTTGTATAAACTTCGAAATCTGCGATCAAAAGTTGGAGAAGCAGTCAAATCTCCCCAAACGCGTCCTAATGTTTCTAAGTAATCCGACTCAAATCAAAAGAAATATTGTTGGAAAACATATTTTCTTCGGTTCTTGTTTCCATCTTTTTTGAAGTACACTTTTTACGCGGTCGGGTTTTTTGATTTTTTGAATTATCTTTTTTTTTAAATCCTCATTTCTTAATGTGCAGATCTGGTCTCTTGATTTTTTTTTCGTTCAACGTACGGTTTTCCTATAAAATATTAAATTCATTCATTTGCAACTCGCTAGACCACTTACGAGAAAAAACAATTTATTTGAGAGAATAATTTTTAAACGGTAAAATTATAATATTAGTAGTAGTAATAAATACATTTTGGAATGCTAACACAAAATTACCCTGAACGCACAAAAAAATCAATCAAATGAGATGTTCAAAATGTGAACCTCCTGCAAATATGCATGCCTCTGCTCTTTTTCTCAAGGACTCATTCACTGTTTGGAAAATGACGGGAATGTTTCTAATAGTTTCACAAGAAACTATGATGCGATTTCTCAACTGCTTTTCAGTATGAATTGGTGTGTTGTAAACCAATGTTTTAAGATGACCCCACAGGAAATAATCTGAACTATTGAGGTGCGGGGACCTATGTGGCCATGTCTGTGGTCCTCCGCGACCTATCCAGCGATTATTGTAATTTTAGATTAAATATTCGCGTGCTAGAGCACTGAAGTGTGCTGGTGCCCTGTCGTGCATAAACCACATTCGATTCCTTACTGAAATGGGAACATCTCACATTAAAGCTGGCAATTCTTCTTCGAGAAACTGCCGGTAATTATGCCCATTCAACCTCGCATGAAGAAAATAGGGTCCAATTAAAATATCACCGCATATTCCAGCCCATACGGGAAACTCCTGGTGACGGGATTCCAAGATTGCATGTGGGTTTTCTTCAGCACACAAATGATTATTGTGGAAGTTTCAGATGGCGTTTCTGGAAAAATTGGCTTCATCGGTGAATAACATTTCAGTATCAAATAATGAATTTTCATACACTTTTTGAAGAAACCATTGGCAAAAGTTCATCCGTAATGGAAAGTCGCTAGGGAGTAGCGCCTGAACCCGTTGGATATAGTAGGGATATAATAAAAAGTCATGTAGAATTTTCCAAACAAGAATATGTGAGATATTACAATTGTTCCCAATTTTTTGTGTACTTAATCCGGGATCTTTCTCAATTGAATTCAAAATGGCTTCCTCAATTTCTGGTGTTTTTACAGTGCGTTGTACTCCTGGTTCAAAATTTCCCTTTTCGCACAACCTACTAAGAATGTTTGAGAATGTTCGTGCATCCGGAATATTTCTATTTGGAATGCGGTCTTCATACAACCGCCTGGCTTCCAGTGCGTTACCATCAGCAAGCTCATACATGTAATGCATATCTGCAAACAATTTTGATAATATTGTTGATTTTGATGACTCAAATACGTGACAACTAGACTAGGTAGACAACTGTCAAAACTGTTTATGTTTACAAAACAAAATCTGCTTCTTACCTACAATATTCGTTTTTAATCCTTGATAATACCCAATTTCATAACAACGTGCAAATGAATGAATTTAATTTTTTTATGCAAAAACCGCACGTCGAACGAAAAAAAAAAAAAAATCAAGAAACTAGATTTGCTCGGAAAGGAATGAGTACTATATCAAAAATAATTTTTACTTTAAGAAGATACTTGAGTAAAATACATGACGTTTAACCTGTCATAAATTTGATTGTCATGAATGAAAGAACCTGCTGGGCAAGCAAACAGAATATGGAATTATTGAAAATTCATTGAGATTGGGATTTCTTTAATATATATATATATATATATATATATATATATATATATATATATATATATATATATATATATTTATAGTTTCAAAATGGTTACAGTTGATAATGCATAAAAAAATAGTTTCCTTTGAAATGATTATGATACGATTTTTTTTAACCTGCCAAAACCATGGTCTCCAAAATTTGGACGAATTTGACGAAAACATTGTTTTTGAATTTTTCATAGATGACGAATGTGCAATTGGTTTCGCCTCCGACGGTACATAAATCTTCGAGATCCATCCTGACGAATAACGAATAAATTGCGTGGCTGTCACTGTAAGTGCGCGCAGTCAAGAAATCTTTGGTAACGTGACAGTGACAATGAATTTATTGTCACCCTGACAATAATCACCAGTGCGCGTGGGCTCTTAGAGAGCTATGTTCAAATTGGCGTGCGCGCATTGATAACAAAATGTCGCCTCACTCCCTTACTTTTCCAAGGAGGAAGGGGGACCCTTTGAGGGTCTGAATGCGTAAAAAAAAAACCTTCGATCAGTTGACACCTAGATTTCGAATATGCCCCCTTCTCCCGTCTCCGAAGAGAGCTCTTAAAGGGTACTATAAAAAAAATCCGTAAAACGCGATTTTTTTTCCACGTTCTATAATTTCGACCGGTAGGTCGCGGGGGGGCGGCTTCGATTTTTTTTTCAGGCCGTAACACAGAAATTTACTAGAATCGATCGGAGGGCAAGTGCCCTCCTTCAAAATAATTTCGTCTCGCCGCGTTCGATCGAAAAGCCAAATCAAATTTTTCGATCCGAGCATCAACTTTATAATTTTTCATAAATGGTCCATAAACCCTCGAGATCCATCTTGACGTATAACAAATAAATTGCGTGAGTGTAACTGTAAGTGCGCGCAGTCAAGAAATCTTCGGTGACGTGACAGTAACAATGAATTTATTGTCACCTTGAGAAAAATCATCAGTATGCGAAGAAGGCTCTTAGGATAAATCCCAAACTTGTGATGGCTATTTTACGCTTAAACGGTTTCTCTAATAATGCGGCAGAAATAACTATCTTTATTGACATCAAGAAACATAAATGTTCATAAATGGGATATTAATATATTATACCAAAATACTAATATTCATTCTAAAATTATTCCCAGAATTTTGTTGGGAAATATTAAATTAAATAGAAAGATTTTTCGGAATTGAAAATCACGTTAGAAATTTGGGGAAACCTCGAAAAAACTATTTCCGGAGCCCGCTGGACATTAAACCCACATCTGTCGCGTGGTTCACCAGGAAATTTTCGTAGACATTCAAAAAAAATAATTTATTTTAATCGTCATTTTCAATTAACAAAAAAACCCTTCTATCAATAAATGAAATTTTTCCATAATCCCAAAGAGGTTATCTTGACGATGGAAGATAGTGACTAAAGTTTATTTTTCAGTCGCAGATGATTCCAATCGATTTTATGAACATCCTGTTCATATTTTCAACAAATCAATTTATTCAGAATTCATTTAAAAACTATTTTGCTGAATGCATATATATATATATATATATATGTGTGTTGTAGATTATTCTGTTCTTATATCAGTGAATGAAATATTCAAAAGCTTGTCTAGCGGAAAAACTATTTTGTGTTCACATTGAACACATTTTTTCCAGAAATATTAATAAGATTTGGTTTATCCTCTTAAGTCTGATTTTAAATTTCACTTATAAATGCAAATGCATCAATTATCCCAAGTCAAAGATGAGGATTTCTTTTTGAAATAGGGGGGACAAAAAAAATCGAGGAATAATTCGAGCATGTGAGTAGTTCATATCAAAACCATATAAAAAATTGAAGAATAAAGCTCGATAACACTGGAATCAAAATTGTGTTACACTACTTGAAAAAAATTCATTTCACTAGAGGTATTAGAAAGGCATATATGAACTGAAAAGTACTGCCTTAGGGCAGGTGATAGATGGTACCTGCCATCCTCGACCATGTTTTGAAATTAATGGCCAATGACTCATAATGCTGTTAGTTAAAGTAGATGGTTTCATATCTAGAAAGTTCTTGAGAGCATTTGTATTGAGAAAATTAAACAACAGAAAAATTGCTTTGATTTGATTAGATAATGGAAATATGTTTACTTTTATGTCGATTTTTAAAACCCACGAAACCAAAAGGAGGAGGTTCTCTAGTCGACGCGTATATTTTTTATAATTTTTTTATGTATGATCCCCATAACTTTTCACTGAGACGTCCTATTCCGATAATTTTTCAGTAAAGTACTCAAGTTGATCCCATTTGAATTTTAAGATGAAATCCAATCCACCCCAGGTGCAAAATGAAGGGTATTGATCATCACCCCCTGAATTCTGGTCCATTAACCGATTCTATCAGGCATAACTTTGTACTGGGGTTCTTCGATTTGGATGATTCTTTTTTAATAGATAGGGAAAACCTCATATTTGGATTTCGAATGAAATTATCCACCTTCGGAGAAAAAAAGGGGGTAATCGATTTTCACTTGTGAACATTGACAATGACAGATCGCTACTGTCATTATTTTGTTCCACATCCGTCACAATCATTATATTCTATGAGAGGATGGAATGATTACAAAGAATGAAATAAACTAAACCCGGAACAACAAAGATAATTCAAACACAACAAATAGTAAAAGTAGATAATCAATTATTTAACTGGTATAGTTGAAGTAAGGGGGGTAAGTAAGTATTTTGAAGTAATAAAACAAGTAGGTAGTAATTAGATATTTTAGCCATAAAATTGAAGAAAAAACTTTTTAAAAAAATTAAAGACGAAATCGGATGAAAAGTAAAAATAAAATAAACCCTTAGTCTGTAAAAAGCTCCAAACAAAAGGAACTAATTTTGAGTCGGCGCCAAACAAAAAACCCAAAGAACATCATTTAGTTATTCAAAATTTTCAGAATGTCACCGCGCATTTTACCCAATTCATTTTAGTTTGGGCCCCACTCAAAATT
>JAFIRS010008181.1:0-19033 GCA_018342105.1 Gonioctena quinquepunctata
TATCAATCATTCATCAAAGTCTATTAAAAAGCAATATTTGAGGAATTATATAATGAAAGAAAATGAGGTAGAAAAATATATTTTCTAAATCATAATTAAGGTAAAACACCCAATAGTTGACACCCTAAATGAATAATTTCCCATAGTAAAATTCAATTTTGATGTAACCACTTTGAAGATGTAGTTCTTCCAGTTCCTTCAATACAATGATATACAACATCTGTATTGATGCATTGAATTAAAACATTCAATTTTTTTATTTTTCTTGATGCTGAGAACCCATATATTTATTAACTATGAAAATTGATAACTGGCTATAAGAGCAATGCAATGAAAGTGAAGTCGGGCTATATATGTCTTTCCATGTCATATTGGCAACCAAACATCAACCAATACATGTCACGCCTCCATTTTCGCGCATGCGCATCAATTCAACGTTGCCGATTAGAAAGAGTCCGAGCGATGGTCATGCTTCATTTGTTTATGCTTCACATTTGTTGTCTTTAGTTAGGATGGGCATTTCAACTGTTTAATTAGGATATGACTGGAAATACAAAATAATACTCATCCGTCAACATTGAGGTCTTTTGAAAACTCATTTCAAACAGTCACCACAACTATTTTGGGAAATTGAGCTTTTCAACTATTTGGCTCATTCTCCCACTCTCTTTACAAAGTCTTCTTCATTTTATGTTACATAATAATCTCTTTCTATCTGGCGATTCATTGGAGTTTTTCCTTTCACGTTTTATTTAGAAACGTGATTCTAAGCACACTATGTTTTTTGTCAGCTGTTGCAACTGGCATTCCCCTTTGAATATCTCCTACTACCAACAGCATCTGGTTCTCTTCATAATTCAAGATTTTTTTCTTCTGAACTGATGGCATCTTCAATACCAAAAGCCCCAATTAGTTTCAATAGTTGATATAGGTGTTCAATTCCCATAAAAAAATATGAGAGGGTATTGCTTGTTATTGATGCAAAAAGAGCTAAAAAACGTGAATATACCTATATAGTCTTCCCAGCACTATTAATTGACACCCATCTCAACTATTCGTGAACCATATGAATTCAAGGACCCATATTCGACAGTCACAATGAAACCGTTAAAAAACGTATTTTGCGAGTGTTTACATATATTCTTTTAGAAAATACTACACTCACCTCCCATTCCAAAACATCAAGAAGTAAACTATTCATGTAAAAATTAGTTTTTATATTTCTCTCAATAATTTCAGACGAACAAGGTTTGTTATCATAACACTAACAAACCTCGGTTGCCATATTGGATGGTTTTGAGTTTCTACCTTGTAATTTTGTTGCAGGATACTGGATAGCATAATAATTGATCCAAAATTCAAGGTGAAATGATTTCAGTGGCTTATAATCCTAATAAAATATAATTTGTACGAAGGTGTCAACTATGTATGTCAATATTTGGTACTTTCACCTTATATTGGGTATAAAATATGAAGGTTTGTTTAATAAAAAAATAGTAGTGAAATATCACCTATTGGAGAATAATACTCATGCTTCTTAGTCGATTTCTGTTTCAATACCCACCGTGGGACACGCTGTATGATCGAATGCATTCCTTTGCTGATTTGCACCTTATATAAAAACCTGTTCCATCAAATTATCAAATCGTGATTCACCAGTCGCATATACCTGCGAATATCATCCTGGAAACATGCAATCTAATGAATCCCCCAAAAAATAGTGACAAATATGTCGAATAGGAGGTAGGGGCGAGTGATTCATAGGAACAGAATTGAAATTAACAGGTTCCTATAAAGCAAAGCGCTAGACTACACAGATCGATGTAGTTGTTAGAGGAATGCTGATCGAAGTTATAGTAAGTAAAATAACATCAACACTGTGCCATCCCAAAAATTAGTTTCAAAATGCCATAGGATTGCTATTTCTTGTTTAAATATTTGCATTGATATGCAACAAAATTAAGTTCAATAATTTCCAAGAAGTCAGTATTTCCACATAATTGAGTTCCCATTATTTCTTGAGATAACCAAAAAAAAAATAATTAGTTTCCCACTATATTGACGAGCACCACAAATGGACGCACAACAAGTTGAAGAATGTTATCCAAACACACTCAGCGTTACAAAGCAATTTCTAAAATTAAACTCGCTTCCACTACCAATAATGATTTCCCCAAACCATAAGGGTGAAATCTGTATAAAGTTAAATATTGTTAAATTTTTCCGACTTATATCTAAATCAGTAATGTTTATTTTTCAATTACTACAGCTATGAGTCCAATCAGTGATTACATTGATCGTTCTCCACTCAAAGATCCCTCCTGAATTCAACATACTTGAATAACATGGTAATGCACGGGTTAGGGCTTGTTGGCCACAAAATCTGAGTGACATGATGTTATGGCTTCATCATTAATAGAAGCTTATTCGTTTCTAAATGACGAAAGAAAGGGCAGAGAACGTTCTCTTTTCCCTAGTGAGAACCGTGAGACCAATTTTATTTGAAACGATTCTCAATATGCTTGTCAAAAAGGAACCGTATGATTGAGTAATGTCTTATGGCACACCCATAGCGAAATTCATAGTGGAAAGAGTATGATCTGCTAATTGGTACAGCCATATCAAAAACTTCACTCCAAGAACTGTAATTCAGAAAATGTTTTGTTGCCTTGAAACAGCCATCTAGTATTCTCGGAATGACCAGAAAACTAAATATCCTTGACATCAAATACATATCAAATTCTTTAAATATCATATTATAATTCAGCAGGACTCAATCAACTCATTTTATCTCAGTAATTCATTCACAAAATGTACACGCGGTGAAGTCCAAAATAATCCGAATATACCCAAATATCAACTTCTGTGTTGTTGCTTCATCTGTCACCCAATATGTCTAAGATTTAGTATTCCAACTCACACCTACATATTTTTTCCAAAATAAAACTCGCATGACTGATATATCTCCTGAAAATACTAGTAAAAATAATGGATGAAATTGAGTACATTAAATACAATGAAATTTTATTGACTTCAAGTTAACTCATCAGTCGTATCACATACCGAAATACACACTCTATGCTCTTTTATTATCCAGGTCGAACTTTTAGTGTTCAAAATATTTTCAACTTTATTAGGATCGGTACTTTTTTATTCAACGCCCATATATCTGCAGGCATGATATGACCTGCTTTTTAGACTTATTTCAACCAAGGTATGAAGACAAGTACAAAAAAAATTACAAAAATATGGTTGGATTTGAATTTTTTTTTTTTAATATAATGGTCTTCATTATCTGCTAGAGAATAACTTGCCAAACATGATATCAAATATTTGAAGTCATTGTGAGTGAATAACAGTGTTTTTGACTCCTTTCTTTCAGATAAATTAGATTTGATCAGGTTTTCCTTATATGAAGCCTACGAATCATTTTCATTATTTTCTATTTCTAAATTACAGTAGTGTTCAAGAAATGGATGTGTTATTTTCTTGATTATTTTTCCAAATTTTGCTCAAAGCTGTCCTTGAATACTGATATTTTCGTTCGTATCCTTTGGATAGCTCCCTAACTAATAGGAACACCTAAGTATTCAAGGGACAGAGTTTAGTTGAGTATCCGTGTATGCCAGGCACATCCGGACTAGACTTTTTACTCGAGTTGCCAATTCAGAATTTGATTCAGTCAGGCGGTTAGGGCTCCTACTCTACCATTTCTCTAGTTTGTTGAACATTTGCATATATTGCGGAGAGAACGGTCAAATTCGGGATTAAACTGATGACAAAATGTTTCTGAATGGGAAACTCGAAGTCCTTTCGAACACTTTTCATTTATGCGAATGTGAAGTGGCACATTTCAATTGAGGTTGGGAGAGTAGCTATGAAAAGTATCCTTTTGTGTGGAAGAATGACCACGACTACGGAGAGATTACTCGAAATTCCGAATATTCCCGTTTTATTAGAAAACGTCCACATCACGAGACTGACATGAATAACAATATGAACACTTCCGGTTCAAAATTTTAATCCATTTTTGGAGCACTTGCCGACATCTGATTGCGCTGAAATTTGGCAGGCGTTCATAATTCCGGTGACAATGCATTATTGAAATTTTTGTTAGGGAAAAATATAAAATGGAGGCCTCAAGATGGCTATTCGATTCAAAATTGGTGTAGGGGGTTTTCGGGGACGGAGATTGTGAATTTTTGTCAAAATTAAAAATTTAAGATGGGGACAAGTTTGTGATTATGGTCCGATTCTATTCAAGATTTGTATGTGGCGGTTTTCGGAGTCGGAGATTATGAATTTTTCTTCAAAATTCATAAAATCAAAATGGCTGCTCCAATATGGCCGATGATCTCTGTGTTTATGGTCCGATTCTATTCAAATTTGGTATGTGGGGGTTTTTGGGGTCGGATATTATCAAAATTCACAAATTGAAGATGGCGGACGAGTTTTGTAATTATGGCCCGATTCGATTCAAAATTGGTATGTCGGGGTTTTTGGAGTGGGAGATTATGAATTTAGTCGAAGGTTATTGATTTTTAGTTAAAATTCATAAATTGATGATGGCAACTCCAAGATGGGGGATGAGTTAATCTTTAGACGGTCTCCTCAATGATGGACTGGATAGCTCAGAACTTAAAGGAAAAAAAGGACTCATAATAACGATGCTTCAACAAAAATTCATAGATAAAGACGTGCTTGAGTACTAAGAAGCACAAAATAAAATAATCAATAAAAAATATTTTTAAAGACAAGCTTTTATTCAATCGCGGACGATGACTCGAAAATGAGGGGGATGAATCACTCGGCATAATGGATGATGTAAACCCTAGAACGTAACCTATATTTCAAATTTGAAATCAATTCGCAAAAACTGAAAGAGCTATGAAGAAAAAAAAATCTTGAAATTTCAACTCTCTGTAGATCGGTAACGAACAGTTTGCGGACACATTTATGGAAATTAAAGTCTTATTTTGACCTAAAAAATACGAACCTGAAATCTTGATAATGAATTTTGATTTTCATTGCTTTTTTAGAAGTCAATTTGCATTTGAGAATCAGTGCAGTAAACAATAACGAAAAAACTATAATTTGGAAGGATATTGACATGGATGTTGCTTCATACTGAAATTGAAAACAAACAAACGAAAATACAACTCAATTGATTCGAACTTTTCGAAATGGTCACCTACTAAGGAACTTCTTGATTAAATTTAACTTTCCGAACACGAACGGCAAATATGCTTTCAAAACGAATACGAAACATCGCCACAATTTGAATATCACTACTCTCTGATAAAAAATCCTCAAACTTCTTTCACCTCACCTCATTTCATATTCTGAAAAGGAATACTGAAATTTTAAATTATTACCCACAGCGCCTACAAAATAGCAATTAAATGAAAAAATAGATGGCCTGAGAGAAATATTGAGGTGGAAATTTTTGATGAATTTTCTTTCTTCCGGCTTCTTCTCATTATGTTTTCGGGCCCGTTTTATATTCGAATGTAAATCGTCAACTGAATAATAATGTCTATCATTCCAGATTACATAGGTTTTCTCCTCGAGATGGCGAGTTAGATTATTTTTACATCTCATTGAATTTTTCAATTTCTATATTCGTATATGTTACGAAACGATTCCTAGAGATCAACTAAGAAAATTTAACTATTTCTAAGGATGATAAACCAGGGATTTATTTCATTCCGTCAACATCAGCACATTATTTCAACAGAAACTTTTTTTTTTATTAATGGCTTTGACATTTCGTCATTCGGCCAGTCACAAGTTGAGTATTTTTTATGTATCATTTCATAGTGTTCTGGGTAGGCCTTGTTACTAACTCCATACGCCACCTAGGAGCAGCACTGTTAATTTGAACGCAACAGCGAATCGTCGAGGATCATCCTCAGCCCGGCTACGAAATTTAACATTTAATTCTCTCAAATTAAATGAAAAATTTCTGCCCTGGCCGAGAATCGAACTCACGACCTTTCGATCATGAGTCGGACGCTAACCCACCGCGCCAATCCCCCATCAACAGAAACTTATGTAGTAGTTTTATTAAAGTTACTGAAACTTGTATCCCATGTTGTGATTTTTTTATTGCATATTGTCCTCTTCATCGTGTAACGAACTTGATAAAAATCTGAAATAAAAATTATCCAACAGAGTGATTGATAGATTAGTGATTATTGCATTATTGTGTCATGTTTTTATTCAATTCTGTCCATACTACGTTCAACTATGTTTACATTTTTAGGAATTTCACTACTTGGATTCAATGTTCGAAATCCAAACCTTTTTATTCGGGTGATTCAAACCAATATGCGAAAAATCAACCAGTGTGTAGTACCCACCAGAAGGAGAAGAACAATTAAAAAGTTGTGACTTGAAAAACATCATTTGTTGATAGGTGCCGATTATGACTTCAGAGTGGAGACTTGTAGCGGAGTTAGAACAGACTTTTTAGTTTAAGAAGCATTACAAAATATCAAAAACAAAAAATTTTTTGCATAACACGGGACAAATCTTAAAAATCTATGAGAATTTTATTTTTTTGTTGAAAAGGGAAACATTTTCAATTGAATATTGAAAAGAAATATTTTTCTAAAAATTGAAAAATTCTCGTTAAAAATGATGTTATTTTTTGTGAATCTAACTGAAAACAACTACTTCCCCAGCTAAAGGCACGCTGGAATTGAAGTACATCTGATATATATTGGGGACGGATCCTTACTCGGAAGAAAAAAGTCGGAAATAATTTTCCATTTTCATTTAGAGTTCGATTTGAATATATTCAATGCACAACAAGTTCAGAACGTCAACTGGAAGAGGGCGATTCAGCGTGTAATCATTCATATCCCATTATTTCAGCGACGTAAACACTACTATAATATCTACGGAATTCGCAATCCTACCCACAAAACACATGCAGCAACAAATAATTTTCCGAATAATTGTCGTAAACTTATCATGACTTGAAAGAAGCACACTTTTTCAGTGGCTGTGCTATCTTCACATTGAATAAGTAGTGCCTCTATAGTAAATTCAAGAATAAAGTTGAATAAAAAAAATACATATTTTTATTAATTATTTAAACCCAGTTAAGTTAATCTAAATGCACCAAAATATATTTAATAAAATACATATCCTTTTATACACGATATTGCCTAAGGCTCTTAAATATTTTGAGTTCTTGGCAACATTGCATTTATATAAAGTACATTTATGCATTATCAGTAATAAAGAACAGAAAATATACTTCCGTGCAAATTCAAGATTTATTTTTTGTAATCAATAATAATTTTCAAGCAATCTCGAAAAAAAAACATCCTGAGAACTATGTGTTGGTTAATTATTCGAAAAATTTTAGTAACACTACTATTGACATAAGTTTGATAGTATTTTTGCCAACTGGCTTTGTTAACTTTACAGAGGTCATTTTTCATTCCACTTAAGAAGTTATCTGTTGTGGAGAGAACATGGATTGGAGGACATTTCTGACTTTCATATGAAGTAGAAAGTAAAAAATTTCCTTCAATTAATTTTTCATGCCGTTTGAGATATCAACATAAAATCACATATGAAATAATATTGACAAGTCAGAGAATCTTCATACAAAATCTGCTATTTTCGTTTTCATCGTTTTCTTCAGTGAGTCCAAATTTGGTGAAGTTGAAAAAAATATCACTCCTGTAGTTCCTAAGAACACTCGTTATAAAGGAACAAACTCTTATATAGGTTATTATCTCAGTATGCCTGGATGAAAACGCACATAACCTTGAAACGATTTGTTCTTCTTTTATCGAATATCAACTGCAACATTGCCGCTCTGCCCATAAAATATCTAGTCGAGTATGTAGGGGTTTTTGTCTTTGAGGAGGTGAGGTGGAGGTGACGAATATTATTCCAAAAAATCGTCCAACTGCACCTTTTTCTCATATTAAGGAATCATTTGTAGCTATTTATTATATAATAATTTTGTAAATTCGAAGTCGACACATTTCCACACCACAATAAGTTAGAGTAGAGGGCGCTTCTTTGAATTGTTCCGTAATTTATGTCCCCAAGTATATTTCTTTTATTCCTTTCTTTCTGATGGTCGGATGCCTGAATAATCGTTTTCGTTGTCAGTGTTATCCCCTAACCCATTTTTTGCACTGAGAATCTGGGCTTCCATGTCATTGCCTCATTTTCGTTGTCGCTCTCGGTTACGACCTCTGGTGCATTCTCGCATGATTTACCATTGCAGAATCCGCATACAACAGAGCACTTCAACCCACCTTTTCTACAGCCATGTGCTTCACCTCAAATCTTCTTACAATTGCATGAAATGTCATTAAATATGATATCCGGTGCAGGTTTCTCTGCCATTGTTACTGGAGTGAGACCATTGATACCAAGTTTCCAGCCCCATTCGGATGGATTTTTTGAATTCCACCCATTTCTGGGCTTGGTGGTAGGTCCTTCATGCATGACAACATGCAGCGTCCTTTGTTGGTTGTAAAAAAACTGGACATTTTATTGTCGATTTTGCGTAACATTGGTAGCGGACTTCTTCCAATGTTTTCTCTCCCATGTTGCCACCATACAAAGCAACAAGAAGTGGGATCCAGCGTCTGTGATATCTTCTAGTTTGGTATTCTGATCTTTGAAGATGCCAATGAGGCATTGAGTCCTTCGTTTTTTCGGACAAGCGAAAACAATTCGGCTGCTTCTTCCATCCACTTCCAAAGTATTCGCGGATTACACTCTCTCAGCAGTTTTGCCTCTCCCCGGTTTGCGGAAGTAGATATTGGTTTTGTATGATCCTAATACTGTCAGCAGAACTGAAAGATCGACGTCTTCGCCAACGATAAAAACACCGTCGAATGATGAGCAGAAGGAAATCGCTGTGTTGACAATCAAGACATCAGCAGTTATTGTGATGAGAATTCCACGCAACTGTCAAAAACTCAATGAAATTACTCTTGATGATAAAATATATCCAATGAGGTTGAAGCTGCTTTGTTAATTATTCTCTCCTGCAGCGAATTAATATACCACGAGCTCGATATCGATGGTAACTGAAATTCTGACGCATAACTGACGTTTGAATATCGTTTCGCTTCCGAAATATTAGTCGGTTATTCCAACAAGAAATGTAATGCTACGAGTGAGTAAACAAATTCGAAAATAGTATTTCAGAACTGTTCATTCAATGTTCAAAATTTCAATTGTAATGAAGAGTAATTTTCTATGTATTTAACTGAGTTGAAATAAATAATTCTAGTTCCAATTATTAGTACGGAAAGAAAGCAAAAATTGTTAAATTCTCATACAAAATACAACTCGTGTCGATAAAATTGTCCTGAATATTCTTCTCCTTCACAATTACTCGTTATCATACAATTTCAGGCAATACAACTCGTGTTACGCATTCGTTGTATTTCCAAATTTTATGATAACTCATCAAGTAAAGTCGAAGAATAATCGGCAATTTTATCGGACTTGTTATAATTATTGATATTATCATTTTTACGAAATTTACCGTGACATTATCAAGTTACACATCAGACTTACGTACAAAAAACTATTCATACAAAAAATTTAAGGAATTTAAACTTGTTCAAATTTGTTTGTCGAAGGATCAACCGTTGAGGAATTATTTCGAAAATAGCAATTTTTTATGAAACTTCAATCCAAGATAGCGGTTCGCGCCAACAAACCCCCCCCTCCAAGGTCGAAAACTAGCAGTTTTCAACGGGGTCTGGAACTGAATAACATATCGAAATCATTTCTACCCCATCTTTTATAGGACAGAGGCCTTTTTTAGACTCCGTTGATTGGAATTAATCGACTATTTGAATCCTGGAAACTTTATGCCAACAACCATCTGAAATGGCCAGTGAAACGTGCCAATCAGTTTCTTACATTACCATTATAACTCATATGAAGATAATATTTTAACTTTTCTAACGATGTGAATATAATGACCAACATCGAACTGGAGAGATAAAAAATGCAACTTGATAACAATGGATGAACGTGAACGTTTAATATTATGAATGGAAATTGTTTTAATAGACCAGGGTAGATAATTTTTGAAACCAAAAAAAATTACAGTAGGATGAAACCCATTAGAAAAGGAGGGGAATATGATCAAAATGAAAGGAAAAATAAATTACGGTCGATCCGAGTTCGGGAAGTGGGAGGGGGTGAGTTTTTAAGGGTAAAAAATGGTTTATCTTGATTTCCGGCAAAACTACAAGTCCTATGGAAAAAAGTTTGTTATGATGTTTGATAAAGTGCTCTTGTTTCAAACTTTGTAGAAAGGATAATGGATTCTTGATTGATTTTATCGAACCTGAAGAAAAAACAAGAAAGCTATTAGTTTTTTTTATGTTTCTAGAAATCAGGTTCCATTCACGATCCTCACTTTAAATGAATTAGTTTCACAGAGGAACTCTCCTCAAAGCAAAAATGCAGAAAGCAATTTTATTACTATTTCTCCGCGAAGCACCAGTGCATGATTATCTGACAAATCTACCGGATAATTCGTCTCCAAGAAACCAAGGCTAGGATCCTTTGGAGGGTGTTTTGTTTGGGTATCACTCAGAAAATCTGAAAGAGAAGGGCCATAAAGGAGACCAGCCCGATATCAGTGACATTGGCCTTATCGGTCACTATCAGACCCACAAAGGAACGGACCCTAAGTGAAAACGTATATTGCTTTCAGACAGAAAACGTGACGCAAATGGTGAGACGTACAGGGGATTGCTCAAAAGTCTCCGGTGTGTTAATATTTTATTTCGAGAGTGCAAGAGGGAACGATTCCCTTTGTACTTGGAATGGATACACTTATGTGTACGGGCTAGTTGTCTTCTCCAATATACATGAATTGCTATTTTCTCCATGGAAGATAGTCGCAACGTTGAAACATTCTGCATGACTTTCTTAACATTAAAAAAAGGAAACAAAATGGCCAACCTAGGAGTTTTTCATGTTCATTCGACGAAGAAAAAATTGTCAGTTATGTCTGATCACAACAGTTTACCTTATAGACCAGGGTCAAAGCCTACAAAATGGTAAAAATTAAAAAAAATTACAGTAGGATGAAACCCATTAGAAAAGCAGGGAATATGATCAAAATGAGAGGAAAAATAAATTACGGTCGATCCGAGTTCGGAAAGTGGGAGGGTGAGTTTTAAGGGTAAAAATGGTTTATTTGATTTCCGGCAAAACTACAAGTCCTATGGAAAAAGTTAAATGGCAAAGTTGTAGGCAATAAAAGATCTACAACTTTTGTATTTGCAGATTTTCACATAACCTCAAAATTTAGGTGAAAAATTCAAAAAACCAAGTTTTTGGTTTTTTATTTATATCTTTTTCAAAAAATTTGGTGAAAACTTACCTTATTATGTCCCAAATACACTGTAATTTATTTGATTAAAAATATTTATTTTTTCGCTTCATTTTAATTTAATATCAAAAAAGCACCCTAATTTTCAATCGAAAATTCTGACGTCAAAATATCAGCTTTTTTCAAAAAGTTTGGGGGCTTTTTGTTCGTTGAAATATCTACTTTCTGATGGTGTAAAGAAAAATATACATTACTATAGGAAATATTCTTAGAAAATGCAAAAAATTGAAAAAACCTCAAATTCGATTTTTTTTTTAATCATTATGTACAATTTCATCAAAAAAATGTGATTGCTGCAATTTTTTTTAGTTAAAAAGTTTATTTATTTTACTCGAATTACATTAATGTCATAGAAAATCTCATACAAAATAAATATACATGTAAATCGTACTATTGAATTTAGAAACTTAATTCTGATTACGCTATTCATTAAATTTTTTTTAAAAAACGTTAATCTTATTATTTATAAATACGTTATTTGAAATTCTAATCAGTTACTCATTCGTTTTTGTCTCTTTGGAGGCATTTCTTCATCGTCAGATTCGACAAATCTTTCCAACTCTAGTTGATCGTCGAAATCTTCAAGACCATCATCTTCGTCTCCAATGTTATTTCCAGTCTGCATTGGTTCTTCATCCATAATTTCATCTGAATCATTTACTACCTCGTAGATTTTTTCTTCCATATTGGAACAATTTTCAGAACCATGACAATTAGTGCATAAATTTGTGCATTTTAAACCATGTTTTCGCAGCCACATTTTAAACTGTTACATCCAGTTTCACAGCTGCAGCAAATAGTTTTGAGCAATACTTCCGGAATTAAATCATTTTCTGTAAATTTGGGCATAATGCCATGCTGATGTTGCTTCCAGCCCCAATCTGTTGCTGTCAATTCGTTACCCAACCAAGTTTGAAGCTGATAATATGCTCTGTAACAATATTGTTCTGCTGCTCCTTCTGTGGGTGGGAGGTTTGCCAAAATGAAGGATGATTTAATTTTTGCCAATTGATATTTTTGAAACCTTAATTGATTCAGTGTTATTTTTTCTTTTTTTACATTTATAAATAGATTTGATTAATTGTAATCCATTTTTTTTATATTTTCTTAACTTTCATCTTTTGTAAAAACATTGGCCAAATTTGACAAATTTTTCGCGTCTAATATAGAATTAACGATACTTTTCTTTCCTTTTCCGGCAAATCCAGATGTTGTATCGCAACCAGAAAAACAATGCAGAAATGCAACAACATTTTTGAAGGATTCGTGTTTGAAACTATTAGACGTGAAAAATAGATCCTTTCCATTTCCAGAGCCTGGTTTGAGAAAATAAATGTCATGATTATTTGAATTTAATTGATTTAAAAGAACCAAAAGATCAATATCTTGACCCACAACAATAACAGTTTTATTAGTATCTCTGGCAACTTCTATCGAGGTCTTAATTATGTCGGCATCAGCATCTTCTTCAACTTGTTTACAGGAAAATCCTTGTGACTGTAATGTTTTCATTAAACTTTTAATTATTTTGTCCTTGTTTTTCTCGTTAGATAAAAATTTTTCTTGCGAAAATGGTATTTTTGTATGGTTTTGATAATCGAACTCTGGAATATTGTCTGAGGTTTTTCTACGATTACGTTCTCCTCTTTTAGTTGAAGTAGCTGCTGGTACTGTTGTGACAGTAGCTGATTTCTTAATCTCGGGGTACCCATCAAAGACAATATAACTGCTTGCTGCGTAATGTTTTTCTACATAGCGCAAATATTTATTAATGATCTCTTCCACCGTTTCATTTTTCTGCCAAATTACTTTGTGCAGTAAAATCCACCGTCGACGACATGCATTATGCTGTCAGAATGCGTTGGTCGATTCACACTCACAAATAATTCGTAGAGTTGAGATTTTACATTTTTCCTGAGGCCATTTTCTGTAAAAAGTGACAATGGAAAAGATGCAAGCTCGTATTGTAAGTAAGTTTCCATATCTTTTTTACTGTCGATCGTTAACGATATCCTTTTGTAATTTTTTCGTTTATCAATAAAACATGAAATCTGACGTTTTTTCAGTAATTAAAGTGTAAATTTTAATAAATACCTCAAAATTGTACATAATGAGTAAAAAAAAATTTTCGAATTTGAGGTTTTTTCAATTTTTTGCATTTTCTAAGAATATTTCCTATAGTAATGTATATTTTTCTTTACACCATCAGAAAGTAGATATTTCAACGAACAAAAAGCCCCCAAACTTTTTGAAAAAGATATAAATAAAAAACCAAAAACTTGGTTTTTTGAATTTTTCACCTAAATTTTGAGGTTATGTGAAAAATCTGCAAATACAAAAGTTGTAGATCTTTTTATTGCCTACAACTTTGCCATTTAACTTTTCTCCATAGGACTTGTAGTTTTGCCGGAAATCAAAATAAACCATTTTTTACCCTTAAAAACTCACCCCCTCCCACTTTCCGAACTCGGATCGACCGTAATTTATTTTTCCTCTCATTTTGATCATATTCCCCTGCTTTTCTAATGGGTTTCATCCTACTGTAATTTTTTTTCATTTTTTACCATTTTTGTAGGCTTTGACCCTGGTCTATAAGGTAAACTGTTGTGATCGGAGCATAACTGACAATTTTTTTCTTCGCGAATGAACATGAAAAACTCCTAGGTTGGCCATTTTGTTTCCTTTTTTTAATGTTAAGAAAGTCATGCAGAATGTTTCAACGTTGCGACTATCTTCCATGGAGAAAATAGCAATTCATGTATATTGGAGAAGACAACTAGCCCGTACACATAAGTGTATCCATTCCAAGTACAAAGGGAATCGTTCCCTCTTGCACTCTCGAAATAAAATATTAACACACCGGAGACTTTTGAGCAATCCCCTGTACGTCTCACCATTTGCGTCACGTTTTCTGTCTGAAAGCAATATACGTTTTCACTTAGGGTCCGTTCCTTTGTGGGTCTGATAGTGACCGATAAGGCCAATGTCACTGATATCGGGCTGGTCTCCTTTATGGCCCTTCTCTTTCAGATTTTCTGAGTGATACCCAAACAAAACACCCTCCAAAGGATCCTAGCCTTGGTTTCTTGGAGACGAATTATCCGGTAGATTTGTCAGATAATCATGCACTGGTGCTTCGCGGAGAAATAGTAATAAAATTGCTTTCTGCATTTTTGCTTTGAAGAGAGTTCCTCTGTGAAACTAATTTATTTAAAGTGAGGATCGTGAATGGAACCTGATTTCTAGAAACATAAAAAAAAACTAATAGCTTTCTTGTTTTTTCTTCAGGTTCGATAAAATCAATCAAGAATCCATTATCCTTTCTACAAAGTTTGAAACAAGAGCACTTTATCAAACATCATAACAAAGTATATTCATACTTCCAAAGACTTTTTTTTGACGAAAAACAATTTTATTTTATTGAGATATTATTGACAAATGGACGACATTCTGGCCTGACCAATATATATTGTTTGTTTCTCACAGATTATCTGTTCTATAATATTCAAGTTAAGAAAGAGTGGATGATTATGTGTCAAAGAAAGTTATACTATTATGAACGGCATCTAATTAAGACAAATGAAAGAACTTCTTATGAAAGTAGCCTTCAGGGAGAATAAAAATTATTGATTCGTTGGCAGATATCATTTCAAGCGATTTTCTGTCTGTGTGTACATCTTAGAAATACAGTTTTTGTATGAAAGTTCTGGAGCTCGGGAAGCTTTTTCAAACAACTTATTGCCAATATTGATATGAAAATGTTAGATTGGGAAGTTTTTTCAATCTTTCAACAACTGCCATTTCAAAACTCCCCTTCCCTTTTTGGCCATCTCTGAACTTATCCGAGGTATTTATAAAAAGTATTTTCGTGTCATATTTAGTTGCAAGGTATCGATTTGATTCTTTAAAACGGTAGGTCCGACAATGAGGTACATTCTAAGAATATTTCTATTTATGAACAGGATGTCACAAAATAAGGTACACAACTGAATTCTATTATTTTTTTTTCAGTGCAACCCCCCATTTTCGTTACATTTTTGGATACGGCATAGTCGACATAACACACCCGGATTTCTTGTACTAGTCTGCGATAGTTTTAGACCTATGTCAATTCATGTGTCAAAATAGCGTCCTGCATAGACCTACTGAAAAATTTATACCTTCAGAACCATTCGTGATAATCCAATCAAATTTGTCCAGTCGATTCCTTGGGCTTACGCTCATCTTTTCCAGATTCAGGTTCACTGACTGTCGATGTTACATCGCCTATTATGATTTTTTGAAAGTGACAAATTATAAATGGCAATAACTTGATTTTGTCAAATGCAACACATTATATTGAATTGCATCATTGCATAGCATTTTAACACGTTTGCGGACACTGACGTCATATCACGTCGTTGACTCTATTCCCATCAGGGCACCAAAAAAACGTTAAGTGTGGTCAAATTGTCACAGTGATAAAATGAGTACTTTTACACATAGAGAAACGCAATAAGTAGCTTTAAAATCACATTTTTCCAAAGAATTGGAAATACTGGGAAAAAACAATGCGTCAAATAACGTCATGCCCAGCGAAAATCATAGTTTATTTTCAAAAAGACAGTGACGCCATATGCCGCATGTAAAAATAAAATGAAAAACTGGTCATTTTGTAAAAAAAAATATATTCAAGAGGAACTAAAACTTACAGTGATAAATAACAAAACTCAAGCATGCCAATCTTGAAAACATTTTCCTACACAAAGTGGTGGCTTGCCAATGCAATGGCGACACATCCAAGCAGTTTCTTTTCTTTTTTTTATTATGTAGCACTGTTTACACCGCCTATAATATTTAACTTGTTTTTTAGAGTTTTCGGGTGTAGGAATGGCTTCAAGAACATGACCAGTATTTTTCCTTGATCTTTTAGATGGTATAGACCTGGTTCCTTTTGGTACAGTTTTGACAAATTCCCTGCCATCTTCATCAGGAGAAATTGAGAGGAATTATTTGATCAGCTCATCTCTGAATTTTATTTTTTTCGGTGCACTTATTATATAAGTAGTGTGAGTTCCACACTGCTAAATCCAGTGAAATATGACTTTTTTGTGCCATGTGATTGTTTTTCTAGGGCATGAATAATGACTAATCATTTGATCAGCTCTGTCAATACCTGACATGTTTCCATTATAACGACTGATGTCTAATGGCTTGTTTATTTTGGAAACCTATTCGTTGTTTACGTATATTCCTGTACAATGCGTTTTTCGTTGTAAAAATATTGTATATCAAGCCTTTTTTTATGGTTCCCTTTTCGGTTAGAACGTAATGTTCCTGTACAATGCGTTTTTCGTTGTAATAATTTTTTTGAAAGATCACCATGCCCCTTATCTAGAAATGGCTCCAGAAGCCTTAGCACTAACGAGTTCACCTTTGAACTTCCCCTAGCATCTGCTCTATTTGATTTTCCTTTATAAATCTCCATATTTAAGACGAAACCATCGTTTGAGCACAGTTCATAGAATTTGATTCCATATTTGCTTTTTTTATTCTTTATATAGACCTGAAATTTCCGCCGTCCTCGGAAAAGTAGGAGTGACTCATCTAAAGACAATGCCTCGGGAGGAGAAAATATATTTTGGCTTGATCGTATTATTTTATTCACTAACCAATTGACTTTACAAAGAGAGTCATCCTTATTTCCATCATCCGAACAATTAAGACATCTCAAAATTTGTTCAAATCTTCGTCCTGACATGGTAGCAGGAAAATTAGGGTGATAATATAGTGGACTGAAAGAGAAGAAATCTCGAATAGAACGAAATTTCAGTTGGCCAGCCAAAAGACGCAAACCAAAAAATGTCTTCAATTCATCCGCGGATATTTCTCGGAATATTCTAAACCCTCATATCTGGTTTTAGGTCTTCTAGATGAGTTGAGTGTGTCTCGCCATATGCGTTTGTTTTTTTAAGGGTATAATCTATTACCTTCCAGTCCAAATCAATTCAAAAACTTCTCTGGGAGTCTTGGATTCAATATTTTGTAAAAGCCGAACAGAAGCATGGTGAACATGAAGTCTACAGGGGCACATAAGGTGTCTTCCCATACACTGTTCTCTTGCTCACTCGGATCATCAGAATCAACTGAACTTTCGCTGCCGGCTTGTTCTGGAACAAAATTTCAAATATCTGTTTTTTCATTTTCCATGGAAAAGATCATTTTATATGTAAAAAAAAACAAAAAATACATTACAATAAACAAATATTTCACTAGCAATTATAATTCATTATTACATAAAAGTAGTGCCTACCCAATTCGAGCTGCGCAGCTGCATTTTCGGTTCGTTTTTCTCGTTTCTTTTGAGAGAAAGATATAGAAAATAACGTTGAATTTTCAAAAAATATACACTTACCATCACTCAAATCACCGCTGGAATATGAAGAATTTCTTTGAGTGTATTCGGGATCATCTATGGAATCGTCGGTACTATATGCATCGTGTGTGCTTTTAGCATCTGATTCTGATCCATCATATTCCGTCTCAACCTCATCAAACCACCTAAGTAGTTGTTTTTCTTCGTTTTTCGTCCGATTTTACGTTCTTATTCAGCCAAGCAATCAGTACCTACACAACCTCTCTGACGATATGTAAATCGGAACTAAAACGCGCCAAACCGCCAACGTCTGTCGATCGCCTAACCAAATTTCCCCCCTCAACAATATTTTGCAAACATTTTTCAACACAAGGTGTCTAGAGGGACACTTCACATATTTATATATACAAAACAGACGTGAAATCGCGCAAAACGTATTTACAGCGCATTAAGCTTTTGACGGCTAACTGCCGTCAGTGCCCAGTGGGACAAAATAACTGTTACGGCGTATACCGCTTATGTCCAATTATACACATATACCATAACAGAAGTGTCCGCGAACGTGTTAAGAGCTTTTCGCCGGAAGAAAGTTTGTTGGGTTTACTTTGTGAAATTTGAGAGATTTTTTGCAAAATAAAAAATGTTGTAAAATTTGACACATTTTTACAATTCTGAAAAGAATAAGTTTCAACCAAATAAAATTGTAATAGAAACAGGAATCATCACACAAAAAAAAATATCTTGTAGTCTTCACTAAAGATGAATAAATGCTCAAATAGGTCACCATCATGTTCCACACTACCTCCTAGTCTTCTAGTAAATGAGACCCGAAGTCTAGCAAGCTTTGCGCCATCAGTTGAACGGAAGACTTTCGCGATTCTGTTTTTCATGTAATCTGCAGTTGTTGAACGATCTCTGAAAACTATTTTCTTCGCGTACCCCCAAAGTGAGAAATCTAAAGAAGTAAACTCTGGGGATTGTGTGGGCCAAGGAATAGTACCTCCTCTGCCTATCCAACGATCAGGATACGATTGATCTAAAAATGATCACACTATCTCATGGTTATGCACTGTAGCACCATCGTGTTGCAACAACTAGGCAAACCTTCTTAAAATATTCTGGGAAGATGTTCGCGAAGAAAATGTAAATACTTTTCACCATTGAGCACATTGTCGAAAAACGGACCCTAGTTTAGTTTAGTTAATGTGATTTCCAATAATTCCCCCAAAATTACGACCATCGCTTTTGGTGATCAACAGCCCTCAACCAGT
>JAFIRS010008182.1:0-19027 GCA_018342105.1 Gonioctena quinquepunctata
TTACTCACCTATTTATATGTCTGTCGGTGCATTGGTGACCACCACATGATTCTATGGGACAACGCAAGCGTTCTACATACAGAGGAGCATTCGTTCAAAATAAAGTTCGAGGAGGCCGCCTACATCGAGGCCAATAACGCCTTCAGTCAACCAAGCATTGAGATCAAGATCGTTGGAAACCGCTCATTGCTCCTTCTGGCAGACTGCAGAGGCGGAAAAATTCACGCACCAGCACCCCGCGCGAAATCACATGCATCACTGCACATGGCGAAATTACACGCACCACTGCACCGACAGACATATAAATAGGTAGGTGGCACCCAAATTTGTTAGTATTTACCTGAAGACGATTGCAGATACAAGCAATCAAAAAGTCGTGAAAAACTTCCAAATCCATTGAACGATGAACGTCTGAAACGAGAGAAATCAGGTTACCACATAAATTTTCAGTCTACAATCTTCAGAAAGACATAATTAATTTCATTCCGTGTATATTTGGAAGCACTTGACAATAGCTATATATATATAGCGGGATGATCATGAGCTTGTAACGCTTTCATTTTTTTGATAATTTTACGGATGAAATAGATTCATAGTATGTACTATATATATATATATTGTTATGTTATGTTATGCCAGTTATAAGTTTTAAAAAGAAAAAACTCACAAAAAAGGATAATTACTGAATAGTTAGTTTCAAGAGATTGTTTTGATATAATTTTGGAAGTTCTATTTATTTGTAAGCCTATGTATAATATGGATAGATAAAATTGTCAAAATACTATAACACAATCAATTTCATACCCTGTCATAATGATTATAACCCATAATTAGTAAAAAGACAACAAAAAGTCTAGTTTTACAAAATTATCATGAATAAAAAGTGATCAACACATTTATAAATTTGAAACATACAGTATATGAAATTGTAGCCAACTAAAAGAAGCCAATGGTAGAACAGCAAACTTCTTAATGAGATTAGCCAATCCAGGGGAATAGATGGGTCATATGGAAAATTGGAAATTGTGGAGAGAATAACAACAGGGTGATGTCATAAGCAATTATTATTGAAATATGTACATAAGTAATAAGAATGGGAAAATAGTTGATATAAATTATAAGATGAACCCAAACAGTGAAATGTGACAATTTGGTGCGCGAATTCAAACATTTAAATGAAAAAGAAGAGGGAAAATTGGTATCCAAGGGAGCAACAAACAAAGCCACGAGGAGATCGAAAATAAATTTACAAGGGAATGCCACGCAATATTTGGGAAGAAAGGAAAATGGAGTAATTCCAACATTAGAAAAAAAAAAAACAATAATACCTTAGAAAAATCGAATTTAAACAGTTTTCTTCACATAAAGGATTCAATATAAAATTGAACCAGAGAAAGGTAGATCTCAGGTGAAAAACAACTACTTTCCTGGTAAATACCACGCAGAACGTTGAATGATATTCACCTGAAAATCCATGCATACTTCCATATAATATCAATGGACATTGAATGCAAATGTTTCTTTCTGATAAGCTCGATTATGTTTAATTTATGTCGTGTTCACCTAACAATCCGCATACCGGTTTCAGGCTTCTTGGCCCTCATCAGTACCGAGTAGTCAACCAGCCAAAGGTACAAAGAACTCTGGCTGAAGTGAGACACAACGTAAACAAACCATCATCGATCTTGTAACACCTATAGGTACGCCGGAAAAGATAAACTTTAACTGGCGGTACCCTGAGTGACAGAAAGAAACACTCCGAAAATCTCCACCTCGATAGGTTTCTGAATAGAAGATTCCTTCTCAGTAGGAGTGCAAAGACCGTCTAGCATAAAGTGAGAGATAAGTGCCATGTGAAGTGGAATGAATAGAAAAATCGAATTTAAACGGTTTTCTTCACATAAAAGGATTCAATATAAAATTGAACCAGAAAGGTAGATCTCAGGGTGAAAACAACTACGTCCCTAGCAAATACCACCAGAACGTTGAATGATATTCACCTGAAATCCATACATACTTCCATATAATATCAATGGACATTGAATGCAAATGTTTCTTTCTGATATGCTCGATTATGTTTAATTTATGTCGTGTTCACCTAACAATCCGCATACCGGTTTCAGGCTTCTTGGCCCTCATCAGTACGGAGTAGTCAACCAGCCAAAGGTCAAGAACTCTGGCTGGAGTGGGAGCTAACGATAAACAAACCATCATCGATCTTGTAACACCTATAGGTACGCCGGAAAGATGAACTTTAACTGGCGGTACCTAGTGACGAAAAACACTCCGAAATCTCCACCTCGATAGGTTTCTGAATAGAGATTCCTTCTCAGTGGGAGATTGCAAAGCCAAATCTAGCATAAAAGTGAGGAGATAAGTGCCATGTGAAGTGGAATGAATAGAAAAATCGAATTTAAACGGTTTCCCCTTCACAAAGGATTCAATATAAGAATTGAACCAGAGAAGGTAGATCTCCCGGTGAAAAAACAACTACTTTCCTGGCAAATACCACGCAGAACGTTGAATGATATTCACCTGAAAATCCATGCATACTTCCATATAATATCAATGGACATTGAATGCAAATGTTTCTTTCTGATAAGCTCGATTATGTTTAATTTATGTCGTGTTCACCTAACAATCAACATACCGGTTTCAGGCTTCTTGGCCCTCATCAGTACGGGTAGTCAACCAGCCAAAGGTCAAAGAACTCTGGCTGAAGTGAGACACAACGTAAACAAACCATCATCGATCTTGTAACACCTATAGGTACGCCGGAAAGATAAACTTCAACTGGCGGTACCTGGGGACAGAAAGAAACACTCCGAAAATCTCCCCACCTCGATAGGTTTCTAAATAGAAGATTCCTTTTCAGTAGGATTTGGGAAGCCCGTCTAGCATAAAGTGGGAGATAAGTGCCATGTGAAGTGGAATGAATAGAAAAATCGAATTTAAACGGTTTCTTCACCAAAGGATTCAATATAAAATTGAACCAGAGAAAGGTAGATCTCAGGTGAAAAACAACTACTCTCCTGGCAAATACCATGCAGAACGTTGAATGATATTCACCTGAAAATCCATGCATACTTCCATATAATATCAATGGACATTGAATGCAAATGTTTCTTTCTGATAAGCTCGATTATGGTTGACTACTCCGTACTGATGAGGGCCAAGAAGCCTGAAACCGGTATGCAGATTGTTAGGTGAACACGACATAAATTAAACATAATCGAGCTTATCAGAAACATTTCATTCATTCTTGATATATGAGATGATGCGATTTCGTGAATATCATTCCACTTCTATTATTGCAGAGGAAAAGTAGTTGTTTTTCAGATTTACCAAATGTTCAATTTATATTGAATCCTTTAATGAAAACCTTTGCATCTATTCCCTTCACTGACTTCCATGCTAGTCGCTTCCAATCTACGAAAATCTTCATTAAGAAAACCTATCGAGATGAGGAGTTTCTTTCTGTCACTGGTACCGTCGTTAAGGTTTCCGGCGGCTTATAGTGTTACAAGATCGATATGTTGTTTACGTTGTGTCTCACCAGGTTCTTTTGGACGCGGCTTGATTATTCCTACGATGGTCAGAAACCGAAACCGTTATAGGTAAAGATAGTACATATGACTATCGAAAAGCATTTGCTTCAATTCCGGTGTATTAATATGCATGAATTTTCGAGGTGAATCATTCCGTTTGCGGAAAAAGTTGTTTTCACCTGAGATCTACCTTTCTCGGTTCATGATCTTATGAAGAAAACCTGTTTAAATTCGATTTTTCACTTCCTTCCACTTTACTGGCATATCCTCCCTTTGCTGAACGATTTCCACTCCTGAAGGTTTCATTTAAACCTGTCGAGGTGAAATTTTCCGAGTGTTCTTTCTGTCGCAGAACCGCCGGTTAATATCTTTACGTCCTATAAGGTGTTACAAGATCGATGATGATTTGTTTACGTCGTTCTCACTTCGCCAAGTTCTGGACTGGCCGTTGACTACTCCGATGAGAACCAACCGGAACGATGTAAGGAACACGACATAATAAACTAATCGAACTATCGAAAGACTTGTAATTCATGATAATGGAGTATCTAGATTTCAGGTGAATATCTTCAACGTTCTCACAGAAAAGTTGTTTTCCCTGAATCCTGGTTCAAATATTGAATCCTATGAAAAAACCGTTATCGACCTATTCATCACTAACACACTCTCAATAATACCTCAATTATACAACATATCCAAGTGTCCAAAGCTGATTTCTGCATATGTATGGTTCTGATTTATGGTATTGGAGTTCCTGATAGCGCTTGTAGTGAGGAGGGATCCAATTTCAGGGCATATCGTGAACATCGACAGTTCCAGCCAGGTATAAAACTTCAATGAGTGCACATCCGGTCTTGAACAATTTCACAAAATAACTTATCTCACATCTGAAGAACTTTATTTCACTTGATTTTGAACTATAATGAAAACTTCACTCTCAAGGAAAAGTGAGGTTGTGTCTATCTATCCATGATTTGATTTTTATGATTATCCGTGAATATTTGTAGATTCACATTAGAATAAGTTATTTCTCGTGTGCCAAGTAAAATTAAGTCTTCCTGAATAAAGGAAATAATTGCTTTTTGATACTTTGTTGTTTGTTTTCTTACAATGATAAACAATCATACCGATGACCATTGAATAAATTGAAATCAGACAGCAGTGGTTAGTGGCTCTATTGAGGTAAGAGGCATACCAACTGTTGCTTAGCTGTGGTAAGGAAAATGATAACAATTGGCAGCAACGTGACGAGAGAACAGTGACGTAGCAATTATTATTACATTGCAAAATATATTATACAGGGCACAAATGATTATCTATATCATAACAATTTGGCTCACAAAGAAGAGAGAAAACTATTAGCTATCTTCATTTTGTAAAAACAATTAATATTTGCAAATTATAATTACATTACAATTGGCACCTCAAAAAGTGGGGCGAAATAATAACAGAATAATTTGTTATATCATCATTACATAGCAATATATATATATATATATATATATATATATATATATATATATATATATATATATATGTATATATATATATATATATATATATATATATATAATATATATAATATATATATATATATATATATATATATATATATATATATATATTATATATATATATATATATATATATATATATATATATATATATATATGTATATATATTTATATATTATATATATATATATATATATAAATATATATACATATATATATATATATATATATATTTTATATATATATATGTATATATATTTTATTATATATATAATTATTATTATTAGGTATTTTAGTTATCGTCGATAACGCTATGTTATTTTGCAAGTTTCTTAACCTTTTCACAATTGTACTATGCTCTAGTTGGTGCATATGTATCAAGAGGGTAATTCTAAAGCAGTTCTGTTATCAAAAATATATGACCAACGAAATATCTAATGAAAATCCACAATTAAATCATGTCAAAATTGACATTTATAGCAAACATTGAATTAAAGTTAGATCATCAGATAGATAAGTTTCGAACATCTTGTATGATAATTCACATGAACAGGAAACCCATCAATGGGAGTCGAGAGAGTATGTGTGGGAAAAATGAGGATATATAAAAGATGTAATGGCAGAAATTGTAAAAATATAATTTTATACGAATTTGTAAATAGTATGTGAGAGTTAGAATTGGATTTCATGCTTAAAATCATTCGTATTAATTAGAATGGCAAATAATTAGGTAGGAAGTGATACAGAATTCGAAAAGCTGTGAGTGTTCTCATGGGATGAGGATAACAAGTTTGGAGGAAGATTGGAAAAATGTTCAAAAAGTGAAGCCACGTACAAAATTTTTAAAAAACTTTCAAATATAATATAAGAAAACCTGCTATAAAATTCCCGAACGAGGAAAAATCCTTGAAAGGCTAAACAGAAGAAGTACGTAGTGAATAAAAATTCCACCCACCTGGTCTTGAGGACAAATTTCGGAAGGAGAGCAAGTAAGCTGTCATTGAGATCCCAGAAATACGCCCACGCGATTGGAAACTTCAACAGAAAAGCAGTCACGAAGTATTCAATGACTGAACTCATCAAAGTGCAACTTTCACTTCGAAACAATAACTTTACGTGTTTAAACCACTGGTTATATTGTTTTGGGCAGAACACTCATCATGAATTCCATGTAAAAAGGCTGATAAGTTCAAACTTTCTTCATCAATCTTTCATTGTCACAAACATCCAAATTGCTCCATTTCATGTCATTGTTTGCTAGTATAAGGTGGCTATCGCAGAGTAGGGTATTTATAAATTTTGATTTGAATGAAAAAACCAACCAATTTGATTATTCTCTGCAACTGGTGCTTATTTTTCAATTCCTTACCTCAATTTTCTCCACCGAATAGCTTTTCTCATCGAATCGTTAGTGCCAGGTCGGCATTACAGATCGCAGGAATCGACTGCTGAGAATGAGTGACTCATGTTCATAGGCGTACCTTGACTGAGCTGGGATAAGGTAAAAGAGGTTGAAAAAGAGAAAGGTAACATAACATAGCCGAAGTTTTCATTTGTTATGATAGGGATTCAGAAATTATAAAAAAATATATACAAATTTAAAATCATATAAACAACCAATCATAACTATATGTATATATATATATATATATATATATATATTTATATATATATATATATATATATATATATATATATATATATATATATATATATATGTAGGTGGCTATATTTTCAATTCTTTCAGTTCATTCATATTTTTATCAATTATGTTGGTTGTGTTATTTTCATTATTATTCCTTGCAGTATGTTGAAATTTCACCCAGTATTGAATTTCCGGCATTCGGTAGGAATTTTGAGGGAATCGAGTAATAATATATTTTTCACGTTGACGGGATATTTCAAGAAAGTAGAAGTTTTTCTTGGGAATATCACCTCATTAAAAAGACGAAAAGACGTAGTATTGAGAGTCGAGCCGCGACGGATATATGAAGATTCCAAGAAACCAAAAGGGTTCAAACTTTTAAATAGGTACCCGAATATGATGACGTACAAACTTCAGTAAGCTGTCAATGTTGATGTTGATTCACAGTTTTTTTTGAATAAACTTGTTCATTCACCCCTGGGATTATCATTCTCCTAGACAAAGAAATGAAAACCTGCATATATATATATATATATATATGTTTATATATATATATATATATATATATATATATATATATATATATATATATATATATATCTTGTTATATGAAATCGCCATCACCAATCAACCAATTGCATTTACGCTCAAATTTGATAGTTCATCAAAGAATGAGAAGATTTTCTCCTACAAAAAATAACAAAAGTACCTATTGGAGTCCACACATTTGACTGCTCGGAATGCGGTGACCTCACAAGAATCATTTCAGTTATCATTGACAGCCAAGCAGGCCTCGAATCAAAACGCTGCAATTTTCTTTGAGAATTGCAATTCGCGAATGGTGCTTCGAAATTGTGTGAATTGATTCAATCTACACAGTAAGGAGAATAAATATGAGGTGTGTGGGTTAGAAGTCTACTCCATTCATTGCTGCCGTAGAAAACCATGTAAGTTTTATTTACTTCATTTATTTTTTCACCGTTTTAAACCGCCTAAAAAAATGGAAAAAATACTATTGACAATTATCTCAAGTGGAACTTTCATCACAGTGAGTCGCCTGCAGTTCGAACGAATATTATGGAGATAAACATCTTGTTGGTCGTTGATCTGCTATCATTTTGAATGGGAAATTTTCGTACTATCCTAATACATTCTTCGAACAATCGGTTCAAAATTTCACCTATTTGGGCGTTCATCCAATCAAACAATATAGATTTTCATCATTTCCCGAGAAATAGTAGATCACCCTGAAATACCAAACCTATCACAACTCTCCACAGCTACTGCCCTTCTCACCTCAAAATGTAATATAAATAACTTGAGAGTAGAGTACATTGTATCTCGCATCCAAGGCGGGTTATTGTCTAAATAGACAGGGGTCTTCGATAATATCAGTGAATTTTATGCTGAGTGATTATTTTCTCATTATTTTTTCTTATTTCAACTTTTATAGTGAGTCATGAAATTAATTACTCTCGTTTCGGACGTCCATCGTCCTAATGGATTCAAAAGGTTCTCACGACGTTCCAATGGCTTGTGTCTGCAATCGTCTTCAGGTGAGTACTGACAAGTTTAGGTGCTACTTACCAATTCAAATGTCTGTCGGTGCAATGGTGCGTGTAATTCCGCCATGTGCAGTGGTGCGTACAATTTCGCGCGGTGTGATGGTGCTTGAAGTTTCACCAGAAAGAGCAATCAGTGGTTTCCATACGTTCTTGATATCAAAGCTTGGCTGACTAAAAGCGTTATTGGCTTCGATGTAGGCGGCCTCTTTGAACTTCCGTTTGAACCAATGCTCCTCCCTATATAGAACACTTGCGGTCCCATAGAACTAGATGGCGCTCAGTCCAGGCATAGTCAGCAATTCCCGATTCTGACGTTTCTCCACGTTGAGTCCATTTCTTGTGGTTATCTTATCTCACCCATAACGGCCTCTTCAATGTAGGGAACTCTGCATTCACATGGAACATAATAAATGCAATACTCACTGATTTCATTTTCGTTGTCAGGTTTGGTCTTGGTGGGGAAACTCTGTAAAGTACTGCTGGATTGGAACTGGATGTTGAACTTGTTTCCGATCCTTCTGATCTTCTCGAAGACACCTCTTATATACGGAAAGCAGATCACTGTGCTTTGTTGTTGCTCTGCAGATGTCTCCGTTCTCTGGAGTTGCTTCAATACTCCCCCTAGGAGTTTCTTGGTGTGTCTATCCCGGTAAAGGTCCTACCTGATGTGGTTTAATTCTATATCTAGTGACTCCCCGTCGTTGCGTATGCGCATCGCTCTTTCTACCAATGTTCTCACGATTCCTATCTCTGTCAAACTCGGTTGGATGCAGCTGTTGTTGAGATACCCATATGTGTTTTCTTTCTGTAGACAGAGGAGCAGATTTCATTGCCTATTTTCTCAACGTTCACATTTACGAAGGGTAAGGCACTGTTGGTTTCTATTGCTATCGTTAATTTGATCGAAACCCTGATTCTGTTGATTCTTGAGAAGGAATCCTGGAGATGTTCATCTCTGTGATTCCATATAATGAAAGTATCACACACGTACCTCAACCACAGCTTTGGTTTGTATTCTGCCTCCGGTTTAGCCAATAATAATAATTGGAAGATCCCATCGGTAGTACGTCGACTTGAGAGAAGAATTGGTCCTTTTCCTGGAAATATGAGTTCTGTAGGCAACACTGAAGTAATTCCAATATTGCTTGGATAGGAAGATCAGTTTCGACGTGAAGCTGGTTATGCTCTTCGAGTTTTCTGTTGATGATGCTAAGGGATTCCTCTATGAAAACATTGGTGTAGAGGCACTCCACGTCGAAGCTGATGAAACGATCTTCTGGTACAAGTTCAACATCTTTGATGGTGGTGTCTATGAAGTGCTTGGAATTTTCGACGTATGAACTGCTATTTTCTTGTGAGGGTTGTAGTATTGGTAGGAGCTCCGGGAGCTGGTGATCGGTCTCAGTGGTATGTCTGGTTTGTGGATTTTTGGAATCCTGTAGAGATGCGGAATAAAATCAAGTTTTTTGAAGGAGCACAACAAAAGAGATTTAACTCTGTATATAGGGCATTCTCAAAGTTTTCGAATTCTGTCAATGGGATGTAGAGCTCGTAAAAATGTTGATTCTAAAAATGATCGCCTATGTGATATCACAACAAACGCTTTACATGAAATATTTATTCTCGAACAATTTCGATTACCTTTTTTTTCTTCTTACTTTATTCACAAAGAAGTTTTGGATTCAAAACTATACTAATTCATATTTGGATGGTATGACCTGCTTAATTTTCAGATTTGAAAGATGAAGTTCATGATACTTGAGATCCAACAATGAAAGAGTGCTACGGGGTTAGTAGAATAAATGAAAAAATACCTGAGGCTTAGGAATTCTAGCACAGCAAAATATTTTTTCAAAATCGTGGTCCAGTATGAAGATTTTCGATTGGTTAGTTCACATTATATATATATATATATATATATATATATATACATATATATATATACCTCCTATATATACCTACTTCAGTTTGGAGAGGTTCTTGAATCCTGTTTTATGTTTTCTGTTGAATTTTCTTGGGGTTTTTGATTCCTGAGAAGTACTAAAATTGTTTACAAGACGTTTCGCCCCTGGCCAAGAGCTTTTCCAATTGTCTTTAATTAGTTTTTCACTAGCCTTGCCAATATTTCAAGAAAGCATTTTGTTCTGTTCGAGTGAATTGTAGTGCCTTTTTGTTATTGTTCCTTTGGATTTGATGTCTATGTTGTCGTTATCGCGAGAAAAGACGTATACAATTCTCGACAAAAATCCAAAACCTCAAGAAAATTCAACAGAAATATATATATATATATATATATATATATATATATATATATATATATATATATACATATATATATATAAATATAATATATCTATATATATATATATATATATATATATATATATAATATATATATATATATATATATATGTATATTTTTATATATATATATATATATATATATATAAATATACATATATCTATATATATATATATGTATATATATATATATATATATATGAAACTCGAGGATATTTGGGTTCAAGCAATGGAAAAAGAAACATCTTCCAAGCTTTCGGGAATATTTATTCCCATCATCAGGGAGACTCTCGGGGAGACTTCAATAAAAGAACAATACAAGTGAGTTATTTTTGCGTCTTTTTGTAATAACAATTGATATTGTAACTAACATCTATGTTGAGGTTGGTTTCCATTATGTTACACAGAATTTATATTGTTCATACATTGTGAATCTATGTAAAATAAAGAACACAGTTTAAGTTGAATGTGTAGTTATAAAACACATTAAAAATAGTCAAATTCTATAACAAAATTGATATCATGAGGTGTGTGAAATGGTACTGGTAGATCAGGAACAAAATTCCAGTCATTGACTAGAGATAATGACAATTGACAGAAGTCAACTGTGACATTTGGGGTAAAGTATTACCAACTGTTGATTTTGATAGTGAAATTCAATTTATAACCTGATTATGGTTTACTTTCAGCTCGTGTTGGATATCATGGTTTCATGTTGAAAAGGGAAACATTCTCAATTGAATATTGATAGAAATATTTTTCCGTGAATTGAAAAATCCACGATTAAAATGAAGTTATTTTTTGTGAATGTCTAACAGAAAACAAATACTTCCCCGGCTGAAGCCAAGCTGGACATTGAACTACATCTGATAGATATTCTGAAAATTTGGTTTAGAGTCTAGGGACAGTGAAAAGAAGTAGATCCCACTCAAATGATTGATGTCAGTCTTTTTGTTAATGCAATTAGTTGATTGTGAAATGAAAGCCATATCTGAGAAAGTTCTTATTGATCTTTGTGACTCAGTCGTTAACACTTCTACTGCTTCAAAATTCATTCAGTGATCGAAATTGTTTACTTGCTCTGCTAGAGCGCATCTTTCAGGATGCAATCTGCAGTCACTTTTGTGTCAAGTGATTCTATTGGCTAATGATCTTAGGGTTTGGCCTGTGTATTGTTTGTCGCAACCTTGTCAAGGAATACTATAAATGACATTTTTAAGTAGGGTAAGATAATTTTTATCTTTCATTCTCTGGAAAGTTCATCTGTTTTTCATAGTTATATTTGAAATTTTGAAATTGAAATATCTGGTGAGTTTAGGAGTGATCTCTCCTATGAATGGAATTGAAGTGGAAATAGGTTGAATTGGAACTGTGTCTCATTGTTGATCAAGGCTGTATTATCTTAGTTATCATTAGCATGTACCTCTATGATAGCCAATGTATCGAATATAATTTTGCAAAGTAATGATTTTGGAGATAAGTTGTCTAGAAAAAAGTTTAAAAATATATTTGAATTTTTATTGTGGACAATTTTGTTCGAAGTTTTATGTAGGTACTGTGTTTTTCATTTGTTTTACAATGTTCACTTTCATAGAGTGCTTGTGGTGGAATTAAATTCCTGAACTGTATGGTTTTCTGTAGCAATCCTTACTATTGTGTTATCCAATGTTCGGATGAATTTTGTGTTCAGAAATAATACGGAATTCTCGTTGTTTTCAGTCTCTATTGTGAACTGGCTATATGGATCATAGCTGTTGAAAGTATTTTGAATCTCATTCAGCCCTTCTACTGTTAAAGCCACTATGATATCATCAACATCTCTTTTGTAGAAATTCAATTTGAAAGATGGAACAGGAATAACTGTATCTAACACATCGTCCATGACGTAAGCTGCTAGAATAGGTGAAATGGATGCCCCCATTGGGGTACTGAAAGATTGTTTATAGATTTTATTGGTAAATTAAAAATATGTGTTATCGAAAAGAAACATATTAATAAACAGACTTTTTGTCACCCCCATGGGGACATCCATTTCACCTATTCTAGCAGCTTACGTCATGGACGATGTGCTTGATACAGTGATTTCTGGTCTCTCTCAGATAACATTGCATCAAAAAATATGTTGATGACATCATAGTGGCCAAAAGAAGGGCTGAATGAGATTCTTAATACTTTCAACAGCTTTGATCATATATCCAGTTCACAAAGAGATGGAAAAACAAGAATTCCGTACCATTTCTAACACAAAATCATCCGACATTGGAAACACAATAGCAAAATTGGTACGGAAACCATGCAGTCAGGGAGATATTTGAATTATCACTCTTACCACAAGCACTCTATGGATGTGAACCTGGTAAAACAAATGAAAAACAGAGTACTTAGAATTTCAAACACCATTTCACACAATGAAAATTCGAATATACTTTCAAACCTTTTTCAATACCACTCATATCCAAAATCATCACTTTGTAAAATTCTATTCAACACATTGGCTATCATGCTGATGATTACCAAGATAATACAGCCTTGATCAACAATGAGATTGAAACGGTTTCAATTCAACCCATTTTCACTCCAATTCCATACATAAACTCGCCGGATTATTCAATTCTCTCGACAATTTCAAAATTGCAAATGAAACTGTGTTGACATTCAGAATAATCTTCTCAAGAGTGAAAGATAAAAATGCTCTAACCTCACTTTCAAATGTCATTTATAATATTCCATGTCAATATTGCAACAAACAATACATAGGCCTAACCCTAAGATCATTACCCAATAGAATCACCTAACACGAGAGGGACTGCAGATGGCATCCTGTAAGGTGCGCTCTAGCAAAACACGTAAACAATTTTGATCGCCGAATGAATTTTGCAGCAGTAAAAGTGTTAACGACTGAGTCACGTAGATCAAAAATAACTCTCTTAGAGATGGCTTTCATTTCACAATCAACTATTTATATATATATATATATATATAATTATTTTGGAAACCTAAAGAGAAATCACCTAAAACAACGAAGCATATAAGTTGCTTTTTCTATGCAGGTTGAAACAAATATTCGCTTCTTCAGATCGAGTATTATTCTATTTTTGGATTCAACGTGTCATTTTGGATTGATTTGAGTTATTTCGAATATCCATCACAGCTTTCTGAGTTTGCGCTCATGAATTCTGAAGCAAAATGCATTACGCTCACAGTTTTGGAGTAGTAGCATTCAAGTTCATATTATAGTGAATGTACGCAAGGGACTTGAAGCTTATGCAATTAAAATATGAAAAATTTATACGGGGTGTCCATGCCTGAGTTGTTTATGAGAGACCCTATAAATAAGTAACCTTTCAGATGTAGACTCCGATTCTGCAACGATTTGTATTTGGTATTCCTATTATTCATAGGGTTTGAGTGATTTGACATTTTTTTATTTCCACACATTTACCTTGACTTGAGTCATTTGGATTGATTCCTATCGAAAAGGACGAAAAATATTCAAGTCAATGAAAATAATGTGTTTATGAAGGAACTCAGTTAAACTATTCATTGGATATAATGAAAGCTTTCGCTATAACTAACAATGACAAAGTAGAAACCATTTCATAAACCCCACAGAATGAAAAATCAATACATAATTTGGGATGGCAATCCGAGAGAATTAATGACAAAGCTAGTCAATGCACAAAATGACCTTATACATCCAGACAACGTTGTAGTCGACTCTCATAACTCCAATTGCATGTCAAATTTCTGGAAAACTTACTGGCTAGAGTTTCGATATCCTTCTCTATTATGGGAAAAATCGCATGAACTTTATCGTGCACATATACACATAGCCAACAATCCATATTCGTCAAATGTTTCGAAATAGTGATGGAATTTATCCCCAAAATCATTTTTAGAAAAAAACTCCATCTAAACCCTCTGTTGGTCCCATTGACAAAATCCTATAATCATCGCATAGCCATCTTCAACAGTTTCTCAAATTTTGGGAACGGTATGTATGAAAATTATTTATTTTCGAATCATTTTGAATCGAAGTTTGACCAATGTGAAGAGCATCACCAGATTAATCGAAATGGTCTATCGAACGCTCAAATGCTCATATGGTTGGTTGTCTCCTTCTCTCTAGATGAATTCTAGTACATGAATCATATCAATCATTTGATTCAAACTATTCATGATAGTTAGTTAGTACTGCAAATCCTTCCGTTCGCCCAACTACATAAAAATTATTTAAGACGCATAGTTCTCATTGACTTCATCCCCTTTGAAATTAATTCGAATGACTTGGAAGTTAGAGTAAGCGTGTGAAGTATAGAAAATCTCAAATTACTCAAAACTATTTGAGATAGGTATCCATTGAAAATCAATGCGGAATATGAATACACAGCTGATACGCTATAGTACCTACAGTATTTGTAGTACAATCTCAAAAATTAGAAATATCTATTTTACAACTCGGCCATTGGTGCAAACTTCAAAATTTGGTAAAAATTGCAATTCATCATTTTCTGTCGTTCTTCGGGGACTATCCAATAAATATTCGAGTTTGTGAAGCCTGTATACCGAAACACGGAGTCCATTTGACAAATGATTATAGTCGATGGATTACTTATACCATTTTTCTCGAACATCATGAATGCGTGACATTTATAACTTGAAAATTCATACCGACTGTTTTTCCACTTCAGAGATAACCGATAAATAGTAGGTTTCTGTATACAGATAGAATGATCAGTTGAAATTTCTACTAGAAGTAGAGTTATTTCACCAATTTATCTTATAAAAAAAATTATGCAACCATAGTGAATGGATACTATTTCGTAATAAGTAGTTTTTTTTTCTTGCGGAAAATTTCACCTCCACTTATCAACTCCTTTTTCACAAGCGCACGTTGTTTACTCGTGATAATGACCTTTTCATTGGTTTGACGGGAAAACAACTGCCTCATCAAGGAATGATCAAAGAAACTATCAAATACCCAGAATCTCAATCAACTCATAATCATTTCCGACTGCCAACTGCAAAATCCGATGATTTCAATCTATAATTTCCCTTAAGGATTTCCATTTCTCCCCACTAATTAATTTTCTGCGATTACGCCTTACTCCACCTCGGAATCTCCAAGAGTAAATGTTGGTGAGTGCGCGGATTAAAAACACTGACATATAAAGATATAAAGTACTCGGTTGAGACGTGAGTTTTACTACTGAAATATATTTATGTTGGATTCGTAGTCACAATGCTTTTTGTTCAGTCGAGGCTGAGTGGTTCATTTTTCGCGAATTCCGAATGAACTCTCTGAAGTGTTTTGAAAACAAAACCTTGAAAAATATCTAGTCTTTCAAGTGCCAGCAAAGGAAAATTCGCATTATCTGCCTCAGAATACTCCTACATATCAATTGAGAATATGCTCAATATCATGGAAGTGCTCCTCCATCATCTTGAAGCAAGTGTCAATATCCCTTAAATTCGAACCATAAAGCACAGAAACAAATATTTCGGAACTCCAAAAATGTGCTATGATCTAAAAAAAACATTTCCTCAATTATATATATATATATATATATATATATATATATATATATATATATATATATTGTTATGATGCGTTGATTGCGGTCATTTCTATTTTTATTTTATATTTGTTTATTTACTTTCCACAATCAGACATCATGACAAAAAAGAATAATTATTTATTGTGTTTTGTTCTACTATTTTCAAAATCTCTAAGCTAATTCCCTTTTTTAAAGATTAATTTAGTATATATTGATAAATAAATACCCATATAAATATCTAATATGTCCGGCTATACACTTTACCTTCTTTCCATTCACTTTTTTACCTCATTTCCTTTACCTCAGCTAACTCAATCGGTACGCCTATGAAATCTCTGAAGTCGGTTCCACTGTGGAGCCCTCTTGATGCCAATTCCAGAAAATGGCTACTGTCATTGCTGACTCATTGAAAATGAAGCAGAAGTTCATCAAAATAATAATTTCCTGTTTTCAGGAAAAACTTATTACTACATATTCTGCGATAAATAGCCTAATTAGTGCTTCATACCAAATATATACAGCAAAATGTGAAATTATGTGATAGATAAGTGAAATTCAACATGGTTTTGTAGGATATGTGTTCTTTATGGTAATTCGTGAAAAGTTCTATCAAAATTCTTCAAAAGTCTGGTTTTTAATTGCACTGTGGTGACTTTTATGGTTTCAAAAAATACCTGGAACTTCTTGTGATGAAAATAATCATTGTTTCGGTTTTTCTCCGGTTTCTGAAAAACTGCTGCATTTTTTGTCTGCTGTGCCTTGGCCTCGTATTGGTAAATCTCCAAATAAAAAAAGTAAGCTCAATTCTGCATCTCGGATTTTTTTATGTGCTAATTTTCTTTATATTTTTTCCCATGTTGTCTTGGTACATAACTGTTCCCTAATACAAATTGAGGATTTTTAGGATTGAATTAATCGTTGGTTCTTCCAAAAAATTATTTTTTTTAACAATCCTCCTAGCTTGTTGATTCTTTTCCCTTGATACAAACAACATTTGTTTTTCTTCTCGAATTTTTGATTTGTGAACTTTTTTTTATTTTCCACTTATTCGACAGTTTTTATTTTCGAAACATTTCTAACTACCTCACATACTATTTATAAGACATGTGAAAATCATTCTTTTGACGTTTCTGCTTTCTATATTTTAAAATTTCCTAATTTTGCATCAAGATCTTTCCTGGCATCTCATTGGCTGTTGTGTTCAGATGCAATTTCTTATACAGGATGTTCGAACTTTTATTATTTTGTTATCTGCTTGTGCACAAAAATATATTCGTTAATTTTGATTTCTAAAATTTTTTAAATTATGCCAATTGCTTATTATTTTTGGAAACATGTTCATTCCAAACATAGGTATCGATTAATATTATACAAGGTTTCAGAAAATGGTAGAATCTTCGGATTACCAAATGATAATAATTTTTTATGTATGGGTTTGTTTTTAATTTTTCATTCTCATTTCAACTTTTCAAATATTTAACGCACATAATATATATATATATATATATATATATATATATATATATATATATATATATATATATATATATATATATATATATATATATATATATATATATATATATATATATGTTCGAAATGAAAGAAGATTGACTTATTCTCCAGAACTATTTGTGGAAAAATACAGAGTTGATATTCCTGCGAATGAAAATTGAAAACCAGTTAGATTTTGATGAAATGTTATGCTTGGTCTCAAAACAAAGATTCTCCTCAATTGTGCTGATATTGTACTCATCGTACAAGATAAAACTCCAAATGGAATGAAAATTACATTGTTGGAAGGGTTGTTAGAAAATAGTTCCTGCAACACAAAATAATGGAGGAAATTATCCAGATTTTGCTAAATATTGTACGTTTAGGATCAATAGTCCGGATTTTTTGTATCGATTCATATTTTGGATACTACTTGCACATGCGTTATTATTACTTTTTTCATGATAACTTCTTTGTCGAAGTCATGATTTCTGGCAATAACCTCATTTTGATCTTCCAGTATATGAACGGTTATATATTCATTTTGTGATATAACGACAAAAATCGGGCATCAGGTGGCTCCATCTATAACTACAATTACAGTGTTACTGTAATCCTTCTGCTTATAACGTCCGGTCTCTCGCACCAACCGTTTTGAATATTCGGGCTAACTATCTGTAGTTTGCATATTTCCCGCTCTGTGCCAAGGTACCTTTCGTACTATTGAAAATCTTGTTAGTTGTACAGTTGTGTGCATAAAAAAATCGTACAGCAGTTATAGGCTATTGTGAGTCATGCTTGTCAATCTTAATTGAACTTCTTATCGATTTTGACAAGTCAAGATTTAAGCCGGTTCTGGGTCTCCCCCCACCACTATGACGCCACGTGTGACCTTGAATGGTTGCAGGTGTGCAGTGTGTGTGTGTTTGACCTTGAGATTTGACTTTGAGATTTGTCATTGAGTTTTGATATTGGGTTTGGTCGACTTTGAGATTCGACTTCAGTTTTGACCTTGATATGACCTTGAGATTCATAACATTAAGTTTTGAGTTTGAGATTTGACCTTGAGTTTTGATGTTGGGATTGTTTCGGCAACCTTAAGATTTGATCTAGTTTTTTTGTTTGACCTTGACTGAAGCTGTGGTGTAGGCATACATATTCTGTGTAGTCATGACCTTCATGAATCCTTGCACTCTCCAAGCGAGGAGGGCATTCATCCTGTGAGAGAGCTAAGAGTGAACTAGGAGTATTGATGAGTGTGTTGATGTTCAAGCGCGCACTGACCTTCGCGCTCCCATCTACTGGAAATGGGGTGGGGATGTCTCTTATAAAATGTGTGGAGTCGTTGATGGGAAATCAGATGTTAGATAATATCATCAGAGTGAATACAGAGACCGAGAAG
>JAFIRS010008183.1:0-19026 GCA_018342105.1 Gonioctena quinquepunctata
TTGATATTTTCTATCACAGAGAGGAAAGATGCTCCTGATTTTATGAAACTTTCTACTGAAAATTTGTTAGTAACGGATTGAAATATTTCATTGAAATTCCGACCTTGTTGGTCAGAGAGTATCATAAGTTTATTTCTGGAAAGTTTTTCACACTTTTTGGAACCGACCTCTTTTTCAGTTATGGACAATGTGTTTAGTAATTTTAGATCAGCTTGCTTCTTATCACTGAATACACTATGTTTTAATTCATTCAACTCACTTTGGTACAACACATTGTCACTTTCTAATGTCCTGATTGAAGTTATCATATTTCTATTCAGCACTGTTAGTTCCTGGGCTTCAATTGCAAACTTTTCCCTTTCTACATCTTTTGATTCAATTTCTTCTTGAGGAATAGTATTTCTCTCTCCTAGTCTGATTATCTCCTTGTCTAGTTGTGCTATTAGACTCTTTTGTTCATTGAGTTTATCTTCAAACTTGATTTCGGCTTCGACCACCTCGTCAAAAAAGTTTTGTGATCTCCTTTTCTCTCTTGCGAAAAAAGATTCCTTCTCCTCAATTTCTCTGCATAGAAGTTTTTATCCGGTTTTACAGATCGATAATTGCCAAAACTAAATTAACTGATTGATAAATATTTTTCACAATTCAGTCTCATATTTCGAATACTTTTTTTTTTAAAATAAAGAGGTGACATGAATGCTCATAATGCTGCTTGTGGTTCACATAAAAAATGACAACTATGGGCAACAAATTATATCTGTTCTGAGTGGTCTAGATTTAATTATTTCAAACAACGGAGAACCGACATTTTTTACTCGTCCAGGAATGCATGACTCTGTTATTGATATCTCTATGTTCTTCAGATATTGCGAACGAACTTTCATGATCAACCAGTTGAAAATGTTCAGAAATTAGAGAAGTTTATTTTTCCAAAAAGTAAATAGAGCGTCGCCATAGCAGATTGGAATTTATGTATATTCCAAATCCGTAGAAACTATAAAATCCTTCAGATTTTTCAGATATTCATGACACATATAGGTAGGTATCTTCTTCAAATTATAAACGAAGCTGCGTCAAATTCTATACCGATGTTTAAACTTTTTAAAAATAAAAAGGTCCCCCATCTCCCTGGTGGGAAGGTGAATGTGAGTTAACCATTAACAGAAGACGCGAGGCTCCTGAAAAATAATTAATAAAAAAACCTTTTGAGAGACAAGCTTTTATTCAAATGCGCTGAAAAGTAGAAAATAATTGCTTTGGATGTGTGACGTAGGTTATTCCGTGAGTTATAGATTCATGAACCAAAGTTATCAGTTCGAACACCAAAGCGACAAGCTTTTGAATCTATAACTCACGGAATAACCTACGTCACACATCCAAACAATTATTTTTTAGTTTTTAGCGCTTTTGAATAAAAGCTTGTCTTTTAAAAGGTTTTTTATTATTTATTTTATTTTGTGCTTTTAGTAAGTACGCCTTAATCTATGCATTTTTGTTAAAGCATCGTTATTATGAGGCATTCAAACAATAAACACAAATCTCGTCCGCCATCTTAGAGCCGCCATTTTGTTTTTTTCTCTAACAAAAATTCCATAATGCATTGTCACGGAAACTATGAACACCTGCCAAATTTCACGTTAATCGGACAACTAGACGTGGGTCAAATTAAACTTGATTACACACATCGGGACAGGTGGAAATAAATAAAAGCTTCTAAATACAAGCAGTCCTCTACATCTAGCAATTATTTGGAATGTCGAAAACTTATTGCCGAGACAAAGAGAATTCTATAAGCTAAGGCTGAACGAAGTTGGATAGAGTGGTGTTCCCATTCAACAAATATAATTATTTTCCTGGCTAATGTATCGACGAATGTTGGATTACATCACATGGATAATCGTGCAAAATCCTGGTAACTTTGCAAATGTTTGTTGCGAAAAGAATAAGTGATAATTACCTCACTCGGGCTGACCACCTGTAGACTAGTTTCGAGGTATTTGTCCCTCATCAGTACAGGTTGGGTGAAACAGACAATTGAGATGAGATGTCATTAACCAATTGGACAGCATCATTACTCAACGCCATCTCGAATTTGCCCGTGTTCGTCCATGCATAGACAGGAAAGTAATTGTTTTCTGATGGATATTCGCCATTTTTCATGAAATCAGCTCTCTATTATGTGTTACGGATCTCTGTCATGTGGGTATCACATATTTTTATTGATCTTATAGATGAGGTGTGCACGGATGTTTAATTCAAAATTCAGATCCACTAGAAGGAAGCAGGACTAGCAAAAATGTTATGTTTGTGAAGGCGTGCACTGTAGAAAAATGATAGGATAAGTGAAAAACAAAATGCAAACGAACAACTAAGGACGTATTGAAGCTTGTGAAACTAGTGACACCTGCAACATAGAGTTTTTCGAAAAATTCAAAAATCTGGTATAGAATAGAAGAATAGAAATGTAATGCAAAGTGACTTTGTTTGAAAATTGAAATAGTAAATGGAAATTGTATTAGGTAAATACTCTAATATTGAGGTATTTTGACTTTCAGGCGAAGCAAGTTTTAATCGAGGCCGAAAACCAAAGTAGAGATGATGGCCTGCTTCCAGAGAACGTCAAAATCTCATTCAAATCGTATGACGATGGCTGTAAACAAGATAAAGTTTCAGGGGCCATGATATATGCGATAAGAGACGATTGTGTTCATGTCATATTCGGTTCCACTTGTGAGTATTGCTCGGGTAAGTAGTTTTCAGATTTCGAAAGGAATATTTCAGTTTATTTGTGACTGAACAAACAAACTGATGATTTCATCATGATTATGATGATTGACTACACTTGATTTTTTTTTGTTAATTCCATATTTCACCCTAAACCAATCTATATAGTGGTGAATGATTTGCAATTTTTTTTTCAGCAACAGTAGGAAGAACAGCAAAATACATTTACACCCCTGTACTCACACCTGCGGGATTGAGTTACGACTTCACTAAGAGAAAACAAAATAATACCGATGAATTCTATTTTCTCCTCAATACTGGCATAGCTGATTTCCGGTCATTTTCCGAATTTTATCATTTGATACTCCATAGGTGAGTCAACAATGTTGAAGATAAATTGAAGTAATTTTCTTGGCATACAAATCAGGAACGTAAATCCGCGAATAACGTTATTTCGTGAAAATTATAGAATGCGTTCAGCCAGAACGTGAAAATTCGGAATTTCTCCACAGGACTGATATTTTTCAGGATATTCAGTCAACATAAAACATAACTATTGGTTTCACCAGAAGTGACCCCAATATTTATTTTTCATATGACACTCTGTACATTTTTTTAGAATATCTGAAAAAAATTTGAATTTGTGACAAGATTGTTTAAAAAAAATGTTAATCTGTTGAAATATGGCGGACATACAGTTGATTTTTCTATGGAACAAGGTTGGTCATTATCTCGTCGGCACTTACCAGAAGAAGCTTCGAAGCTTCTTGTGTATGCTGATCTCACTTCGGAAAATCAAAAAAGAATTGCTAATATGCGAATCGTTCTATTTTCCAATGAATCGAGATTCACGAATTTAGGAATGTTTAATAGAAATATCACCAGATAATGGGCAACTGAAAACCCCAAGCTCATTAGAGAAGGGAATTTTCAGGAACGCTTTGGATTCAACATATGGATGGGTCTGATTGGATCTCGAATTATTGTGCCAATAGTATTCGATGCTATGTTGAATAGGCAACGCTCTTTGGGAGTTTTACAGTATGATATAGAAGGTTTCATAGAGAATGTACCTCTAGACGTCTACAGAAACATGTATTTCCAGTAAGATGGTGCACCTCCTAATACTTTCGGACTAGTGACCAATCACCTTGATGAACAAATCCCAAATCGATGGATGTGCACGAAAGGCACTACAAGATGATCTCCGAGATCACCCGACCTCAAGCCATTGGATTTTTTTACATGGGATCACCTAAAGAACCAGCTTTACTCTTCTACCCTTACATCAAATTGAGATTTGAAACATCGCCTGAGAGCAGCAATTGCTAATATTACTCATGCTCAGTTGAATGGGGTTATGGAATCAATATTTAACGTTCACTTTTGTACATGAAACATTCAATGGAGAACATTTTGAACTGTATTTGTAATGATCTGTTTTTTTAATAATTTTTATTGTTCGTGGCAGTAGTGACTACCTACCTACCTAGGTATAGCACCAGCACACATTTTTTTTGGTTAGATATTAGTTTCGTTTAATCCCAAAATCGGAATAAACGCTTTATTTTTTTTTTCTTGTTGTGTTGTGTTGTGTGAACAAGATTCTCAACTACGATTATGATACGAGTAATCGGATAATTTATGATTTCTCAAGATGATGAAATCTGTAATTTTGTTGATGAAAGGTGTTTTTTGTTTCACTTTCTTATGCTCAAAGCCGCCTTCGTTGAAGAACATCCAATTTTTAGATCACTGATGATGAAATCTGTAATTTTGTTGATGAAAGGTGTTTTTTGTTTCACTTTCTTATGCTCAAAGCCGCCTTCGTTGAAGAACATCCAATTTTGAGATCACTAATAATGGAAACTTGCATCTCCGCTTCCTTTCGGAATTTTCTGATTTCACACCGGTAATCCGACAATTCATAATTACAAGCTTTTATTTTAAATTTAGATTTGAAGTAAATTTTAACCCACTTCTAGTTGTCCAATTAACGTGAAATTTGGCAGGTATTCATAATTCCGGTGACAATGCATAAAAAAAAAATTTCAGAGAAAAAACAAAATGGCGGCTCCAAGATGGCGGACGAGATTTGTGTTTATGGTCCGATTCTATTCCAAAGTTTTCGGGATCGGAGATTATTACATTTTTGTCAAAATTCATAAATTTAAGATGGCGGTTCCAAGATGGCAAACGAGTTTTGTAATTATGGTCCGATTCTATTCAAAATGAGTATGTGAGGGTTTCCGGGGTCGGACGTTATGAATTTATTGTCAAAATTCATAAATTCAAGATGGCGGATCCAAGATGGTGGACGAGTTTTGTAATTATGGACCGTTTCTATTGAAAATTGGTATGTTGGGGTTTTTGGGATCAGAGATTATAACTTTATTCGAAAATTATTGATTTTTTCGTCAAAATTCATAAATTGAAGATGGCAGCTCCAGGATGGCAGACGAGTTAATCTTTAGATGGTTTCCTCATTGAAGAACTAGATAACCCAAAACTTATAGGAAAAAGGCCTCATATTCAGAAAAACCGCAATTTAATTCCAACAGGGGTACCCATTTACAGGAAATGCTATCATAGAGTACGAAATATATATATATATATATATATATATATATATATATATATATATATATATATATATATTGGGTATAGTGGGTTCTTGAATCTTGGTGATTGTATTTTTGGAGTTTTCTTGGGTTTCAGATTCGATTGTATGAAAACGAGAAGAAAATTACATTTTTTTAGACGTTTCGCCCTCGTTCGGGGGCATCTTCAGTAAAATTTATTAAAAACATTTGAATCTGAAAATAAAATATTGGTTTGGATAACTATCATATGTATAAAGTTAGGTTTTAATTTTGTCCTTTTCCTTTTTTCCAACAATATTTCAATATTGTGTGGTTTATTGTTTTGTGAACTGTCATTACAGGGCCTGAACGACGTAGTGTGAACTATTTATAGTATTTTGTTTGTTGTTGGTAGGCCTGTAGCATACTCCGCTGGGATGGTGTTGTGTACGTGTGTGGGGGTGATATGGGTAAACTGAATAATGATTTGTTTCAGCTGGGATTTATTTATTTGTTTTTAAATTAGAGTGTGGTAGATTTGGCTCAAATTGTTTATGACTGTGCGGTTGTTCATGGCATGTTTGTTTTGTTTTATATGTATCATTTCTTTGAATGTTCTTTTATCTTTGTTTTTCTCTATGTTAGTACTTTTATATTATTGAAATTGGGGTTATATTTTAATAATTGTTTGTTGGAGGTACTTGCTTTTTCATATTTGACCATTTATTCTATTACATAATAGTTGTGAGGTCATTCCGATATAGACTTTGTCACAATCATCACACGGGATACTATATACTAAGTTTGATTTTTTCATTATGGGGTCTTGGCTTTTTAATGGGGTGTATAATTTTTTTAAAACGTTAAATGATTTAAAACTCGTGGAAATGTTGTGTTTGTTTAGGATGTTTTTTATATTATCAGATAGTTCCGGTATGTAGGCGAAACGTCTAAAAAAAATTAATTTTTCTTCTCGTTTTCATACAATCGAATCTGAAACCCAAGAAAACTTCAAATATATATATATATATATTTATATATTTATATATTTATATATATATATATATATTTATTTTTTATTTTTTATAATATATATATATATAAATATATATAATATATATATAGTGTGACCCATTTAAAAATGGAACCACCCCTGTAAAATACGCATTTTTCAGTCATTCTCAAATTATTATTTTTTTTAAATCAAGCATCAAAAACTGTATTTCGACACAAATTTTCATAACTTCAGTTTCATTTGCAAGGCACTCTATGGTTTTTTTCTTCGCTAAAAACGGAAAAAGTTTATTAGGCAATTTTGTTTTGAAATTTGACTACACCACTGGATCCGAAGTTGTTATAAATGAAAACCACGAGAATTTCATGAAAAAATATTGGTTTACAACGAAGTTACAACAACTTTAATTTTGGAAACAAAGTATTTGATATTAATTTTCATTTAGATTATAGACATATTTAAAATCTGGCAACACTGCCGATACAAAGTAGAACACCAGTAAATTTGTACAGCAAAAATCCGAAGTCAATAGCTCATTCCGTTCTACAGTTATAACTCCTGAAAGTATGGTAATGTGAGCGATTTCTGGTGGAAGCGATTTTGTAAAAAAAATCTAACTACGCCACTGGATTTGTGAATTATATTCCCTTAAAATCATTTATTTAAGTTTAGGTTATAAGTGTATTCGAAACTAACAGAAAATTAAAAATTCATTTTCAAGTTATGCAGTTTTCAATAGCCGATAAAAACGAAATGAACCGAATCAAGTTTTAAAGTATCAAAATTATGTATTCAATAATAAAACAGAAAGCAGGACAAAAAAATGTTCCTTTTTTATTCTGCGAAACTCAACTGAAACAAGCTTTCAGAGGAGGTATCAATAATTTGAGGAAAGCTGAACTAATACATTGGGCATAGGTATTGTACTAAATCAATAGTAGCCTGTGATTTAGTACACCACAAATCGCTCACATTACCATATTTTCAGTAGTTATAACTGTTGTACGGAATGAGCTATTGACTTCGGATTTTTGCTGTACGAATTCACTTGTGCTCTACTTTGTATCGCCAGTGTTGCCAGATTTCAAATATGTCTGCAATCTAAATAAAAATTATAATCGAATACTTTGTTTCCAAAATTAAAGTTGTTGTAACTTCGTTGTTAACCAATATTTTTTTATGAAATTACGATGGTTTTCATTTATAACGACTACGAATCCAGTGGTGTAGTCAAATTTGGAAAAAAATTGCTTTATAAACTTTTGCCGTTTTTGACAAAGAAAAAAAACCATAGAGTGCCTTGGAAATGAAACTAAAGTTATGAAAATTTGTGTCAAGATACAGTTTTTGATGCTTAATATTAGAAAAAATATTTTTGAGATTGACTAAAAATTGGTATTCTACAGGGGTGTTCCATTTTAAATGGGTCACACTTTATATATATATATATATATATATATATATATATATATATATATATATATATATTTATTGTTACAAGTGCAACAATAATTGGGGAAATATGTAAAGTAATTGTTATACACGTAAATGAGGAAATTAAAAAAGAATTGAATAGAGTATATAACACTAAAAATATTGCAATGTATCAGTATTAACAAAAAAAATTATAATAATGTTAATTGGGGAAATATATTGAAGTTAATGTTTAATCAAGCTATATACAAAGTATTTATATATAGGTATATAAAATTAAGAGAAAAAGAAAAAAAAAACAAGAAAGAAGAGAGAAATGAAAAGAGAAATAAATAGAATACATAATAATAAAAATCTTGTAAAGTAGCAGCATTGACAAAAAAAATTATGAAATCATTATAGGTGGTTAATAATAAATGTTATAACAGTGTTCACAGAGTCGAAATGAATGTCACAGAGTTCACAAATTTTATTGAAACTACTACTCAAGAAATTCAACGGTGATCGTAGTATAACGTTTGTTCGTGACGCTTCGCAATAGTACTTGGTATTGTGTCTACCACCGATTCTAGGTACTAAGAAATTAATATCGTTTAAAAGAGCGCTACAATCAATATTATTGTTGATTAGTTTGTGTAACAAACTTATACCAAGAATAATTCTCCTTGTTTCCAACGATGTCATTTCAAATCGTGACAACAAAATATTGTGGTCGATGCCTCTCACAGGATATTGTCCATCGACTTTTAGGCATATATATATATATATATATATATATATATATATATATATATATAGATATATATTATGCTTCTACAGAAATGCATAGATTAAGGCGTACTAATTAAAAAGCACAAAATAGAATCATTAATAAAAAACCTTTTTTAAAGCAAGCTTTTATTCAAATACCCTAAAAAATAAAAAATAATTGCTTTGGATGTGTGACGTAGCTTATCGCCATTGTATTCCAACTGAAAACTTTGCGCGACAAGCTCTTGAATCTGTTACTAATAATAATAATAAATTTATTCACCATCATAAGTACAAATATATAAAATAGTAGAGTACACAGATATTTTGTCATATGGTAAATAAGCAGATTGGGCCAAAAAAACTCTCAAGGAGCTTGTCTATGTGCAGTTTCTACATTATGGACAAGGATGGGTTGAATCAGTCGTATGCATATTTTTTAAAATAGATGGTTTTGGTATACATCAAGTATTTAGTGAGTGATAAGGACGTATACATGAGCACGTGGGTAAAATGATGATAAATATTGAAAAACTTTAAAAAAATTCTTAAAAATTATCGAAAAGTTAAAAAAATTTTTTTTAAAAATTTTTTTTTTAAAAAAAAAAAGTATGGAATATACATGAAACGTTACATAAAACTAACATAATGTCGTAGTTAGGTACAAATAAAATAATTAATAAAAAAAAACTTTTTAAAAACAAGCTTTTATTCAAATACCCTAAAACGTACAAAATAATTGCTTTGGATGTGTGACGTAGGCTATTCCGTGAGTTCTAGATTCAAGAGCTTGTCGCGCAAAGTTTTCATTTCGAATACAGATACGACAAGCTTTTGAATCTATAACTCACGGAATAACCTACGTCACACATCCAAAGCATTTATTTTGTACTTTTCAGGGTATTTGAAAAAAGCTTGTTTTTAAAAAGGTTTTTTTATTAATTATTTTATTTTGTGCTTTTTAGTAAGTACCCCTAACACCCACATACCAATTTAGAATCGAATCGGACCATAATTACAAAACTTGTTCGCCATCTTGGAGCCGCCATCTTGAATTTGTGAATTTTGACAAAAAAACCATAATCTCCGACCCCGAAAACCTCCACATACCAATTTTAAATAGAATCGGACCATAATCACAGATATCGTCAGACATCTTGAAGCCGCCATTTTGATTACATGAATTTTGTCAGAAAATTCATAATCTTTGACCCTAAAACCCACACATACCAATTTTGAATCGAATCGGACCATAAACACAAATCTCGTCCGCCATCTTGGAACCGCCAATTTGTTTTTTTTCTCTAACAAATGCATAAGGCATTGTCACGGGAACTATGAACACCTGCCAAATTTCACGTTAATCGAACAACTAGAAGTGGGTCAGTCAAATTTAACTTGTAAGATTTGATTACACACATCGGGACAGGTGAAACTAAATAAAAGCTTGTAAAAAAAAACATCAAATGTGTAGGAAATACTATGTTAGTAAAACATCGTTTTGTCAAAAGTCAATGAGGTTGTGCAAAGTAATCCAAGCTTTCACTTTCTTTTTGAACAGATTTAAGGAGTTGATTGAATTTATCGAGCCTGATACCATATTCCTCAACCTTGGAGCAATGTAAGTAAAGGATCGTTGGCCTATTGATTTGAGGGAACGTGGTAATAACTCGTTTGCTAAGTTTTTCCCCTTGTGCGGTATGGGTGTTCAGGTACGGATGTTTTTTTTTGTACGTGAATGTTAAAATTGATTTACAAAAGAGCTGTCGTGGTTCCATTATCTGGATTTCATTGAACAAGAGATCGGAAGAGTATTTAGGGGGTTTGTTGAATATGATTTTTAAAATCCGTTTTTGGACAATTTCCAGAGGCCTTAGTTTGGTTTTTCTCAATCCTCCCCAGCCTATTATGCCATATTGTATGATAGACTCTACCAAGGAGTAATAAATTATCTTGAGATGATTCACCCTGAAGTAGCATTTCATCTGCTTGAATTTAAATATGAGTCGACGCAGTTTATAAACTACCGTTTGAACATGGACATCCCACTTCAAGAATGAGTCCACCATAATGCCAAGATATTAAGCTGACAGTGTGATTGGTATAGAATGATCATTAAACGTTATATTTTCGTACTCAGGCAAGTGTTTTTCATAGGAGGTGAACTGAATGATTTTTGTTTTTGTATGGTTAATCGTTATGTGGTTTTCGGTAAACCAGTTAGTAGCATTTTTCAAATCACTAGCAGCAGTTTCTCTTACCATGTTCCAAGTGTCATCTACATACAGTGCTTCTCAAAAGTCCCCTCCCCCCCTCTTATTTTTAGAACGATTATACATAAACAAGTGAAATTTGGAAACTGAATACTAAAGGTTGTAAACTTCCCTACTAGTAATGATAGATGACGAAATCGTCAAAGATGACGTCACAAGGCCATTGTGATCAATGATTTTAAATGGAACCCTACGACAAGCGACACCTCTTTTAAAAGGTATCGGAAAAACCTATTCAATGATACTCATTTTGTTTGTGTTTATGGCAGTTTTAATGGCTCATTAGTAAACATTAAAATTTAAATTCCATTCAGTATGATATTAATTACAGATTTAAGAATCAGTATCTACTTAAAGAAATTGCTCGAAGTGACCTCCATTTACTTCCTGACAGTGAAATATCCTATTTTTAAACTCTTCTCGTACTTTTGCAAATGTGTCTGCGGAAACAGCCTCACATTCTGCAACAATACGTTGTTTTGAAACGTCAATATTGTCAGGTTCAGTGGCGTAAACCTACGATTCAAGGTACCCCCACAGAAAAAAATCCAAAGGTGTGAGGTCCGGTGATCGAGCTGGCCATTCCGTTGAACCTCGTCGTCCAATCCATCTACCACGATACTCCTCATCCAAATACCGTCTTACTGCACCGTAATAGTGTGGAGGAACACCATCCTGTTGGAATATTATGTCCAAATTGCCGAATTCATCTGGATTATCTTCCAAAATATCAAGGATTACCGTTTCTATTGCGTTTTGCAACAGCTCCAGATAAACCTCGCCAGTTGAATTAGTATTTAAAAAAAGAGGGGCCAACGATGTGGTTTCCCAGGATACCTTCCCAAACATTTACCTTCTGGGGAAATTGGGTATGTGTTTCACGAAACAGGTGAGGATTTGCGTCACTCCAATACCTCACATTCTGTGTATTTACATTTCCATTTAGATAGAAAGTACTGTAACGTAAATAAACTTAACTTGGTTTAACTAATTTATTTAACACTTAATCTACAACTTAATTTATATTACCACGCTACTGAATAGCTCGATCGTATGGGCTCGTTCAGACTGTTTTGACTCCCTGAGGGTCGCCTATTTATCTCCGATAAACATTTCATGGAACGAATTTGGATGTCGTCAACGTTATCGAAGCGATGAGATCTCCGGAGATATTCGAGGAACATCAGTCGCTCTTCCACGTAAACAACGGTCAATATTGTTTCAATTGACCGTTGTTTTACGAAGAGCGACTGGATGGTTCTCGAATTCTCCGGGGATGACTCATCGCTGTCGATGGCAACTGTGAGGCGACAGGTCCGCCTAGGTTCGTTACATTGCCCTTCTTAAAGGCATTTCGTCCCGAAATTTCATCCTTGAGTGTGACGATATCTGCATGACTCCCCATATCTGCATGACTCTCATATCTGCACCGTGAAGTTCGATGGAAGTAACACTCCACGGTCTTCATGATCGGTCGTGGAAGAGGGTTACAGCAAACCAAAATCCTGACGCCGCTGGATCTGAATATCGCCTCCAGCATACTTCTTATGACTCTCCAGTCCAACCCATCAATACCACAGGATAGTTTTGGAATTGCTAGATCCGCCAGATTCTGGTCCACCATAGTATCTCTTAGTTTGGTGAGACTCTTCCAGACATCTTCATAGGACGGTTTATCTTGGGAATGCCTCTTGGTAACTAGGTAGTAGATGTTTCTCTGGCCTTTCTTCAACTGTAGCACCCCACCAACTTCTGGATTCTGCTCCCGCAGTGTTTGGAGTTGACCAAATTTCTTGGAGAACACTACGGCGATGCCCCTGGACATTCGAAGATCTTCTGCCACACAGTGCGCTAGTGCGTAGTCAGCAGGCACCTCGAAAAGGTCTCGTGACTCCTCTCTAGTAACCCCATGTAGAACTTTCTGCCCGTTTGAATACAAGGACATAAACTTCTGGTGGCTTGAGGTGCGACTTGGTCATGGTTTCCAGCGTAAGGGGCCAACCTGTTGAAATGGACGACCCTTGGTTTCCCTCGGGGTGGCTCATGGATTCGGTACACAAGGTCGTTTATCCTTTTCACGATTTTATACGGGCCTTCCCACGAGTTCCGCAACTTTGGTGATAGTCCACGACGACGTTTGTGGTTGTACAGCCAACCAGGTCATCAACCTTAAATCCTCCAGCGTCGGCCTTGATGTCATAGGTCTTCTTCATTTTATCGCTGGCACTCTGGATGTTCAACCGGACTCGTTCGTGGATGTCGTCCATTCTCTGCCGAAGTTTGCTGACGTAGTCCTCTCCCGCAGTGTCTTGTCCTGGCGGTATCCCAAACTTCAGGTCACAAGGCAGTCGCAGTTCTCGGCCCATTATAATACTAGCAGGAGTTTGACCGGTTGACTCGTGTACTGCGGATCGATAGGCCATCAGGAACAAATGAAGATACTGGTCCCAGTCTCTTTGATGGTCAGAGACAACCTTGGACAAGTGGCGGTTGATCGTCCTGTTCATCCGTTCCACCATTCCATCGGACTGCGGATGTAGGGCCGTGGTTCTTGTCTTGCGGATGTTCAGCAGTAGACATATTTCTTGGAAAAGGTTGGATTCGAAATTTCTGCCTTGATCCGAGTGCAGCTCCATTGGAATACCGAATCGACATATCCATTCTTTCACCAAGACGTCGGCGACGGTGATGGCTTCCTGGTTGGGCAGGGCATAGGCTTCCGCCCACTTACTGAAGTAGTCCATTGCCACAGGATGTATTTATTCCCGTGGTCGGATACGGGAAACGGGCCGGCGATGTCAATGGCGATTCTCTCGAACGGGCTGCCTACGTTGTACTGACCCATCGGGGCCTTGGGTCGTATTCGAGGTCCATTGCTAGCAGCGCATACAGCGCACTTCCTGCACCAGTCCTGGACGTCAGCTTGACAATTGGCCCAGTAAAACCGTTGCCTCACTTTCTGCGGGTCTTCGTCACTCCCAGATGTCCTCCGGCGACTCCATCATGGATTTCCCGCAGCACTTCCTCTCTTCTGTTCCTGGGAACAATTATTTGGCGTCTGTCTTCCCCACCAATATCGGCCTCCAACACACGTTTCAGGATCCCATTGTCCAGAATAAGAGAGTTCCATTGTGCCCAATAGGGACTTAACAGCCGGCGAGTAACCTGCGACTTCCTGCCATGATGGTCTTCGATTGCCCTTCTTCCAGCTGACGACTAAGCCAAGATCGGGGTCTTTCTCTTGGTCTTTCTGGATCTTGCTGTCATTCCAGTTGTCATCCATTGCCGCGGTTCTACAAAGTGTTGTTCTTCTCTTCTGCTCGTCGGCAATGTGAGCAATCATCTGGACATGGTCTTCGCGACAAGGCATCTGCATTCTTATGGCTAGTTCCGGCCTCGATGTTCGATCTCGAAATCGAATTCTTGAGTCTCTCGATCCAACGTGCTACTTGACCCTCAGGATTTTGAACTGTAAGAGCCATTTGAGAGCTGCATGGTCAGTTCTCAACAGGAATCTTCTTCCATACACGTACTTGTAGAAGTGCTCCACTCCCTTTACAACAGCTAACAGCTCTCGCCTGGTGACACAGTAATTGCGCTCTGGTTTGCTAAGCGTCTTGCTGAAATAACCAATGACCTTCTCCTGTCCCTCCTGGATCTGAGATAGGACAGCTCCAAGTCCCACGTTGCTGCCGTCCGTAACCAAAATGAATTTCCTGTCGGGTAGGGGATAGCTCAGTACAGGTGCGTTGATCAAAGCTCCTTTCAGCTTCCTGAATGAGTCTTGACATTCTTCGACCACTGGAACTTTGTTTGGCCCTCCGTGAGCCTGGTCAGTGGTTTAGCGATGTTGGCGAATCCCAGCACATATCGGCGATAGTATGTGCATAAACCAAGGAAACTTCGAAGTTGGTGAATGTCTTTTGGGATGGGCCAATCCTTAACAGCTTTGATCTTCTGGTCATCCACTGCTACCCTTCCCCAGAGACAACGTGGCCGAGGTATCGTACTTCTTTGGAACAGATGGCATTTCTTAGGGCTCAGCTTCAATCCGGAGTTCCTTAGTCGCAGGAATACTTCCTCCAAGTTTTTCACGTGGTCCTCAAACGATCTGCCGACCACAATTATGTCGTCGAGATACACTAGACACGTGTTCCATGAGAGTCCCTTCAGTACTGTTTCCATCAATCTTTCGAATGTGGCGGGAGCATTACAGAGCCCGAATGGCATAACGGTGAACTGCCACAATCCTGAGCCGATGGTAAAAGCAGTCTTTTCTCGATCTTCCTGAGCCAGTTCTACTTGCCAGTATCCACTCTTCAGATCAAGGGTCGAGAAAATCGTGGAACCCACCAAACGAGTCTAGGGGGCCACCGATTCTCGGGAGAGGGAAACGGTCCTTCTTCGTGACATTATTGAGTTGGCGATAGTCTACACAAAGCGTGTCGATCCATCTTTTTCTTCACCAGTACGACTGGAGAGGACCAGGGACTGTCAGATGGTTCGATAACTCCTTCTTTTCCCATATCGCTGACTATTTTGTCAGCCTCTTCCTTCTTGGCAAGAGGAAGTCTTCTTGCTGATTGCCGGATCGGTCGGGCACCCCCAGTATCAATCTTGTGCTGGACCACATTAGTTCGACCCCCTTTTCCTTGTCCGGTATCGAAGATGTCTTGGTACTTTTTGACTAAATCTCTTAGTTTGGGCTGTTGAGCTGGTTTTATGTCTTTGGAAGAGATGGCAACTAATTTTTCTAGTTCTGTGGGCAAGTTGTTGGGTTGGCTAATCGTACCTCGTACGCTCCGGATCACTGAGGAAACTGACGAGCAGTGCCCCAATATTGTTCCTTTCTTCAAGGTCACTGGAAAATAATTGACGTTCATGACCCTTACCGGCACAAATTTGTCAGCACGCAACAAGGTCTTCCCTAGTGCAATCCCTCGTCCAATTTTCTCATCATGAAGTTTGGGCTCGAACATCACCACGTTTCCACTGCTCGTTCTCCCGTCCAGGCGAGCCTCCAGAATGGTTTCAGCCCTCTCAGGTACGCTTACATCTTCAGCCAACAATACACGGATCAACTCCCGCTTCTCCCATGAAGCACCAGCTCTTCTCCGTTGACACGTGGACGCCGTCTTTGAAATCCAATTCAAACCCTCTGGAATTCATGATGTCCATTCCGATGATTGCATCGTCTTCGATGTCCGCTATAAGTGCCTGATGTTTCACTTTAGTGTTGCCCAAAATTATTTCAATCGATAGCTCGCCATATACGTAGCTGGCCCCCTGTTGCTGTGCGTAGCTTCCAAGTTGTCGGTTCAATCCGTTCCGGTGTTCTGGCAAAGGAAGGCCGAGAATTGTCCTAGTCGCACCTGTATCTAGCAGCATGGTGCAAGGCTCGTTATTGACGAGACCGTCTACGAAGACACCCTTGTTCTGTCGTTGAAGGATAGCGACATATGCGTTGTTAACCGGGGCTTGCCGGACACATGCCGACGATTGCCCCTTCGTCGACCTTTCTTAGTTTTCCTGCATCGAGTCGATGAATGTTGGACATTTGCTACGCACATGTCCAATTTTCGACAATTCCGGCATCTTATCTGTCTTTTCTCAGGCAACACTTCCTTCATCACTTTTCTTATGGCAGCTTCCAAGTTAGCAGGCTCCTGTGAGTCTTCCTCAATCGTTTGAACTTTACTTTGGCTTTTGCAGCATTGTTTTGCTGCCTCAAATTCCAAAGCGCGTGCCAGTGCGTCTACGAGATGTGTTGGACGAGCTAGTGTCAACGCTTGTCTGGTTTCTTGGTCCTGGTCCATCCAGGAATGCTTGAACCGCTAGTCGCTCCATTACATTTTCTGGTGTGGCTGGATATGCGAGACAACCCAAACGTGCAATGTCAGTTTCGAATTCTTGTAAGGATTCGCCCGATTTTTGCAGCGATTTTTCAGCTGGGGTGGTATAGTGTTCCAAATGGGCGTGGCCATATCGTAATTCTAGATGTTTAATCAGCTGATCATAGTCCTCCTGTTCTTGGGCGGTGAGAGTTTGTAGAATATTTGTCGCTTCTCCACTAATGCAAGTGTCAGTGCTACGCTTTCCCCCCTGCATTCCATCCCGTTTGCTTTTGGCCGCTGCTTCAAACTGCCGGCGGTAATTGGCCCATGGAGTTTTTTCCGTCGAACTGAGGCGGCTTCATGGAAGCTTCCCTATTTCTGAAATGACCTTGACATCTTTTATTTTCTCTTGAACTTTATCCAAGTTCAAACTCAAGTCCCGCATTGCATTTTCGTTAACCATCTCTGTGGAGGCGCACTATTAATTCGTTTTTCCAGCTTACTGATCGTTTCCTTCATCTTGTCATCTTGCCTCGACGGTTCCTATTCTTTTCTAGACCATTGCCACACCACAGGTTCTTTTTAGGCCTTCTGTGTTTTCTAGGGCTTATCTTCCAGGCTTCTTGAATTTTCTTGAAGCTTCTCTTCCAGATTCATAGAATTTTCTTGAGCTTCTCTTCCAGGCTTTTGAATTTTCTTGAAGCTTCTTTAGATTTCTAGAATTTTCTTGAAACTTCTCTTCCAGATTTCTAGCATTTTCTTCCAAAGGTCCTGGGAAATTTTTTTGCAGTTCTTCTTTCACGGATTTAGTAGTTTCTTCGAGTTTATTCATTACCAAACTTAAATCACCTCCGGGAACTTCGAATAAAAATGTTTGGGGTCCTCACCTTCTTGTATAAGTCCTTCTGCAAGTCTTTCCTGGGTACTTGCTTTTACCCGTTTTTTGCCCTTTCCCCCAAACCCGTTTCAATTCCCCCTTCAAATCCCCAAACTTTTCTTAACACATTTTGTCTTTAAAGGGGATCAGTCTGTTTCAGGAAAAAGTTCATCAGTTTGTTAAAAAATTACTTCGCGAATTTTTTTTCCCGGGCCCCGGCTATTGTCTGTTTCCCCGGGGGTGTATCAGTTTATATTCCCCCGCACAATTGCCCCTTTCCCAAAACCGGGGCCCCGTCTATTTTCGTTTCCGCAAGGGGGGTTTTTAGTTTATATTCCCCACAATTGCCCCTTTCCCGGAAAACCGGGGCCCCCTATTTTGGGCGTAAAAAAAGGGGGCTATCAATTTATTTTTTGACTATCCCCTCCACGATCCCTTGTTTATTTTCAAATCCCCTTCCCCACACCAATTGAAACGTAAAAAAACTTAACTTGGAACTAATTTTTTAACCTTAATCTACAACAATTTATATTACTACGCTCGAAAGCTATCATGGGCTCGTTCAGACTGTTTTGACTCCATTGGGGTCCCTTTTATCTCCGATACAGCTTCTCGATGTTTCAATTCTGGCTTTCCCCAATTTTTCCCCAAATTTTCCGTTGTTTTCGTGGAGAGCGACTGGGGGGTTCTCGAATATCTCCGGGATGATCTCATCGCTGTCGATGGCAACGGGAGGCGACAGGTCCGGGGCCAGGTTCGTTCGTACCCCCCCCTAAAACAAATTGTTTGACATAGTCTGGCTGTTGGGGTTAATTTTGTTTTCCATTTTCCAAATTCTAGTCTTCGGTCTGGGTCGTCGTCTGAGGTTGATGAACCATTTTTTAATTTTATGGATGGTTTTTTTTAACACCCTGTGTACGTCTTCGACTGACTTCAGGGGGATGCAACGTGGTTGTTGGAATGGATTCTTATCTTCTACCCTATATCAATTTTTTTCAAAATTTTGGTCTCTAGATCGTTTCCATCATTAATGTTGTTTCAAACTTGGGGAACTCCCTTGGATAAGTCCTCGACGGGGGGTCGGGGGAATTACAAAAAAAGTCAATTATGGGACTAACAAAAAAATCGCTTTTTGACAACTATCGAGGTGGGCGAATTTGGGTTTTGGGGTTAACTGTTTAATTCATCTGCTTTGCGTTTTTAAAGCGGGTTCCAAAACTTTTTAAAAACAAACAAAATTAGTATCATTAATAGGTTTTTTTATACCTTTTAAAAAAGGTGTCGCTTGCCCCAGGGGGTTCATTTAAAATTTTGGTCACAATCCTTGGACGTCATCTTACGATTTCTCATCTATCATCACTATGGGAAGTTTACAACCTTTAATTTCGTTTAAATTTCCTTGTTTTTTTTATAATCGTTCCAAAAATAAGGGGGGGACTTTTGGAAGCACTGTATTGGGGTTTTGTCTCACTATATGTTCTACCTCCTTTTTTTGGTCCCCAAAATCATCGTCCATTTTGGTCCGGTTTCATTTTCA
>JAFIRS010008184.1:0-19002 GCA_018342105.1 Gonioctena quinquepunctata
TTGGGTAAATATTGTCTATCGGGTAAAAATAGCGGAAATATTCGTTAATATCGCAGGTGTGACTTGCGCATGATCAAACCATAGCCGTCAGAGGCCCATGTTCACTTTAATGCGGCGCTGGTAATTTCAGTCGTGTTTGAGATCCGATACGAATCACCACGTACGAAGAGTGATAGCCCGTGACCGTGAGACCGGTAAACAAGATCCGGTGAGTCATGTCGTTTCCTTTACAACAAGAGCAGTTTAGTAATGTGATACGTGGTTTGGCTAATCCAAAACAGAGAAAGGTGGGGGTCGCATAGAAGGGGTAGACATTCCTGCGCTACGGCGTGCCGGTTTTTAAGGGAAATAAAATGATAGTGAACACGGTTGGAGGTCGCGTAGAAGGTGTAGACATTTCTCACGTCTCAGCTTCTTGCGCTCCGGCGTGTCGTCTGTAATGGGGATAAAAATAATAGTGAACACGGTTGGAGGTCGCATAGCTTCCTGCGCCCCGGCCTGTCTTAATCAGGGCAAGACAGAGTGGGAGAATGAAAGCTAACAGCAGCTAGGAGGGAGCATTAGAGCGTTTTCACACACACCGGCAAAACTGGTGCCGGCACCGAATGCAATGTAATCAAATTATAATTTCCACACATAGCCTGGTCCGACCTATTTGCCGGTACGGCCGCCGATTCTGATTTATGCAGCCGGCGGGGATCTCGACAATCGGAAGACGGACCGGTCTCTGATTTGTCGGTTGCTGTGATTTCTTATGTACGTTTGTCCACACACAACCGGTTCTGACGTGTCGGTGACGGAGAGTATTTTGATGCGTATTTTGTTTATATCGCTTAGTATTGTTGTTGTCTCCATAGCGACAGAGTATTTTATATTTGATCGGACATTTGTAAACAAAAAATGAGTAAATTATTCAAATACGATGTTGTAACCCTCATAGAAAGTAACCCTTGTTTGTGGGACAGATTGCTTCAAAAACAAAATTGAAAAAGATAAGGCATGGAAGGAAGTATAATATACGTTCTTAGAGGAAGCTTCTCAACAAATGGAAAAAAAGGAACAACAAAAAATAGGTACATTATATATTTTTCAATAAAATACTAGCTCATAATGATAGATAAATAGTACAGTTATTATATTTTGTCATTTGCCATGGCAACGCTCCTTCAGAAGTCACAAAGTAGTTTGCAAAGCGATCCCTCACATCAGCTGCACTTCTTGTTGGTCGAGTACATGGCGCTCTTTGTAAATTTCGCAGCCTTTGCTGGCTTACATACATGTCAGATATCTGCGCATCTCTTATTCTCACCACATTATGTAGAACTACACATGCTTTAACAATGTCCTCAGATGACTTTTTTGACACATTTATGTATGTATGTATGTAGAATTCTCCATTTATTAGACAGAATACCAAAAGCACATTCGACGTATCTTCGCGCCAGTAATTGAATATTCTCTTTTTTCTGTGAGACTATGTCCTGCATAAGGCCGCATCAGGTTTTCTGATAGCCCAAATGCTTCATCCCCCACAAGTACGAATGAAAAATTTTCTTTACAAGCTGAAATTAAAGGGCAAGAGGGGGTGGCATGTGTAACTGATTGTTTACCATTAAGTTAAAAAAAATTGTTTGCTGGAACACGGATGAGTCGCAATCTTTACTGTAGGCCCTTATATCAACATAGGTGAATTTATAATCAGAATCTGCCACTGCCATAAGAACAAAGGAAAAATAACCCTTGTAATTGAGGTTCATTGAGCCACTATGAGGAAAGCGGTTAACTCGTATATGTTTCCCATCGACTCCACCCAAGCAGTTGGAAAATTGGGCGGATTTTTCAAAACCATCAGCTATTTGTAGCCATGTTTCTTCTGTAGGTCGGGGAAGGAATTCATCTTGTAATGGTCCCACAAAGAGTTGCATACCAAACGTACAATTTTACTTATAGTGGTAATATTTGAAGTTTGAAGTTTGTTTATTTTGAAAAGGTTATACATTTGTTTAACATAGATCATTTGGACCATTTGGAGATAGGTGGAGGCAAACTAAGCGCTTTTGGCTTGTTCTTTGCTCCCCATCTTCCGCCTCATGGTGACACTATTATAAATCGAACATGGTAGGACAGATATAATAATCACTAGGTATATAATATAAGATAATAAGCCGAGAGCACACGATATAACAGAGAAAGTTGGTAGAGCGAGAACATGGTAGTGATACATTTATAGTATATTATGAGGACATGATGATACAGTGAAAAAGGTTGGTGCAGCGTAAAACCGTGGTTTTATATTTACAATATATTCAGTTCGGTTAAAAAGGATTCTTATTGGGTAACGGATTCTATATTATAAAGGTGCGTTTTTCAGGAGGGTCATTATAAGTTGGTTGTTATCAATAATGAAATTTTTGATGTTTGATTTATATATTTTGAAATTGGAAGTTTTTCTTATACTGCCTGGTAGTATATTATATAGTTTTGGACCAAAATAAAATATTGTTCTCTGCGTATGACTTTTTTTAAAGAATGGTACGGGCAAGTTTTGTGCATATCTGGTATTCTTAGTTTTAATCGTGTTCTGAGTTGTTTTATTGGAATAGATCCAAACGAGACATTGGAACGCGTATAGACTCCTGACGTCAAGTAGATTAGTTTCCTTATACAATAGTTGGGTATCGAAACGTTTAGGTTTTCCAAAGATTATTTTTATAATTGAATTTTGGGCCACTTGAATATTATTTAGTACATTCTCGAATATTCCACCCCATACTGTTATACAATATCTAATCAATGATTCAACCAGGGAATTGTAAATTATCATCAGGTTTTGTTTAGTAAGAATAGCACGAAGGTTGTATATTTTATATGTCAGCTGCCTAAGTCTTTTGACCATATGAGGAGACTATGTTCATCCCATGTCATACGCTGGTCCAAAAATACACCTAGATATTTTATTTTCGCCACTTTCTCAATATTTGGGCAGTTCAAGGGTATTTTAGGGCAATTTGGTGATGTATCTGAATGTTTTGCATCTCGGGCTGTTGGTTATTTTGAAGAGAAAATGTTATAAATTTAGTTTTTGAAACATTGAGATTGAGGAGATTTTCATTCAACCATATTTGTATGTGTTCTAAGCTTTGTTCTGCTTCATTGTATGCCTGTTGCCACGTTTTAGCTTTGAAAATAATTGTTGTATCATCAGCGTATGAAATGAGGTGACCTTTAATATTTCTAATGTCAAATAGGTCGTTAATATAAGTTAAAAACAGTATCAGACCTAAAACTGTGCCCTGTGGTACCCCAACAGAAATTTCGCGAGAACTGCTAATGCTGTCACCGATAGATAGATAGTTTTTGAAAATTGTATTTGCTGGTCCTCGGACACCATACGTGTATAGTTTGTTTAACAGTTTTTCGTGTGAGACTGTATCAAAAGCCTTGGCTAAATCCAAAAAAACTGCTAGGCACCTTTCGGAATCATCCAAGGCCCCTGTTGTTTGTGATATGAAATTCAATATGGCGGATTCGGTACTACTTTTTTTTATGAAACCGAATTGTCTCTCTGTTATAACATGATTTTTTCATAAAAATTTACCAATCGTGATTTCAAGGCATGTTCTAGTATTTTCGCGAAGTTATCAATCACTGAGATTGGCCGGTAGTTTCCCATTTCTGATTTGACACTTGATTTGAAAATGGGAGTAACTCTCGATTCTTTCCATTGTGTTGGTATTGTTCCTGTTTTGAAAATTAAATTTATTATATAGGTTAATGGTTCTACTAGATAAGGGTGATAAGTTTTAATTAGATTTGTTTTTATTCCATCGGGTCCAGGTGCACAATTATTTTTTAATTTAGAAATAATTTCTATAATCTCTTTTTTATTTACAGGTGTGAGGAAGAGTGAGCTGGTAACAAATTTATCTTTTATAAAATTAGGTGGTGTAGTATGTGGTACATCGGTTTTTTGTGTCATTTTTATCCCTACATCTGTAAAGTATTCATTAAATGCCTGCGCTTTGTCTCTATCATCCGATAATATTGTATCGTTGACTTTTATGTTGCCTATTTTAATTTTTTTTGTAGTTTTGTTTGTTAGTTCGTTTATCATTTCCCAAGTTTTTTTGCAGTCTCCTCTGTTTCCATTCAATTTATCTTTGTAGTATTCATTTTTTGTCATTCTTAATAATTTATTAAGCTCATTTCTATATCTTTTGTAGGCAATCTTCAATTCTGGATTAAATTCTTTATTTAGTTTCAGTTTCATTTTATCTCTATGTTTTATAGATTCTATTAATCCATGAGTTATCCATGGTTTGATCCTACAGTTAGAGGCTATTATTTTGTGTTGTGTAGTACAAATATTTACATGTTTTGTTATTTTAGTAATGAAATTGTTATAAGCTTGTTGTGCTTCATCACAAGATAAAACTTCCGCCCAATTTTCATTCTGCATGAGAATGTTCATATTTGTTTCATTTGTTTTTGTATAATAACGAAAGACTTTTTCGTTTTGTTTTTTATTTACATTTGATTTTTCATTTATTGAGATGAGGAGAGATGTAGTGAAATGGTCTGTTATGTTCGTTCCAATAATCGAGGAAAATATTGATATTTTTTCAGTTGTTTTGTTTTCTAACAAATATATGATCAATAATGCTTTTGGATTGATCTGTAACGCGTGTTGGATTATTTATATAGGATATGAATCCTCTTCTGTCAAAATGCTTATATATTGGTTAACATCATTTGAGGCACTATCCAGAAGGTTATATTTAAAATCCCCATAAATATTTCTGTATCTGTCTTATTTATATTTGATAGATATTCCGACAAATCCTCTATATATGTCCGAACATTCGTTGAAGGGGGCCGGTATGAAGCAGTAATTCCAAAAGTTAGTTTGGAAATCGTTATTATGATTCTCAGTACTTTGGTTTCCGATAATGGTAATATATTCATAATAACTGGCAGAGAATTTTTGACATAGATCATGACGCCATCATTTTGATTAAATTTCGACTCATTATAAAACACTGTATAATTTGGGATTTGAAAGTCACTTACCTCATCTAGGTTCCAGCATTCCGAGAGCACAATTATATCCATATGATCATAATCCTGTTCTATGTATACCATGAGTTCGTCGAATTTTTTTTTAATGCTCCTGATATTGAAATGAAATAAACCAACTTTCCCTGTTACCTGTGTGGCCTTCTGACTCTGTACACATTCTTGTATTGTTGAGAAAAATGATGTTTTTATATCTTTTTGGTCATCCAATACCTCTAGGAATTCTATCATTATAAGATTATTCTATATTGTTTTATAGTTTAATTGAAAAAACAATATTAAGAAACACCAAAAAATATATATTTAGAAGAAAAAAAAAGATATAGCTATGATAAAAGAGAGGAGATAATATAAAATACAATTCAAACGAAAGGTTTTCTACAAAAGTAGAACTTAGTTCGTAATGGATCATTAGTGAGGAAGTACATCTAGCAAAATTGTTTTTTTTTTTAAGGAAATACTTTGCGAAAATCATTGGAATTTTCAATAATGGAGATTTTATTATTGTGATTTATAAAGATTTTTCCGGCTTCTGTCCACACGTGTTTCATGGATGTTTTCTCAATTGATTTCGTCATCAGTTCGACACGTAACCTGGTGAGATCTTCTCGTATAACGACTCCTGTTCCCTTCAAGAACTTTTTGTTGTGGTAGATCTGTTGCTTCATCCCTTGACTTTTCAGTTTAAGATAGATACCACGCGGTTTGCCATTCTCATTAATTTTTCCTATACGGTAACAGAGTTCAAAGTCATCCTCGGTTATTTTCGCGGGTATCTTCGATTTAAACAGATCTATTACTTCTTTTCGGGTGTCTTCTTTGTTTTTTTCCGGTAAGCTGAAAACTCTTAGGTTATTTTTCCGACTTTCTTGTTCCATGTAGTCAATCTTTTTCAAGAGATTTTCGTTGCCATCTTTCAGACTTTGTAGTAGGCCATCCTGTATATTAAATTTGGCTTCGTATTCAATTTTTGTTTGGGAATGTTCATTTCTTATCTGTTCCAGTTTTTGTTCCATAAGATTAAGTTTTTCTTCTACTGATTTCGAGACTGCCTCCGAGACGTTGTTTGCTATAGTTTTTATGAATAGCTGATCGCTCATACACTGTTTAAATGCTGCATTTACCGCACTTTGGATTTCATCTCTAATTTCCCTTGTGATGACCATATTTAAATGAATTTTCGAAGTGGCAAACAATTAGAGGTTCAATGATGATACTGTATGTCCAATTTTATAATATTTGAAGCACTTCCACTTAGTGATATTAGCTTTTTACTAGGAGCACTTTGACACGCACTACTCACTGTCGGCCATGTACATAAATTGTGATATAGATCAGTAAAGTGCTCCAGAGGCGAGATACCTGCAATTAAAATATTTTTATTGATGAACTAGATAAATACTAAATAAGTAGAGGGTTATTCATTATGAATTAATCATATAATTCTTATTTTTGCCTATAGAAAAAAAAATTGATAAAAGTTAAGTGATTATGACTGAATCTTGTTAAAATGCTATGAATAGTCCAGTAGCGTGCACATTTGAGGATTCACAAAAACATATATATTCTTCAAATGGGATACCCACTATATTATTGCATTTTTACATTTTGCTCCAAATTCTTAGCATTTTTCATGTTACATGCCCTATGCCAATCATAAACTGTTTTTGAGATGTTAATAGCAGAATATCAACGTTTTTGCCACTTTGACGCTTTTTTACACATGAAATCCACACGCTATTGGACTTTTGATAGCATTTTATTCAAATTCAGTCATACTCACACAACTTTTATTCCAAACTTTTTTTCTATGGTTTACATAACAATTCTAAGGGTAAGGTCATTTATAATAAATAACCCTGTTCAATGAAAACAGACTATTGTTTTCCTATTTGTACTGCAACACATAAACGAAGGCTTTGATTTTTCTAATGCCTTGCACCATACATATTATTTTCCCTTATTTTTATTATGACTATATCTATCTTATGGTACTTCACTGTTTTATCCTACTCTTTTTTCTCAATTCTAGGTGAAATAATTCGTGGGAAATGGCAAAATATCCGAGACTCTTTTGTGAAATCGTTAAAGAAAAAGTCTGGTCAAGCCACTACAAAGAAATATATATTAATATATATATATATATATATATATATATATATATATATATATATATATATATATATATATATATATATATATATATATATATATATATATATATATATATATATATATATATATTTTTTGTATGGCTTGCAATTTTTTTTAATTTATATATATATATATATATATGTATATATATATACACCACGATAACCTCTTATTCTTGCTGAAAGTGGTACAAGCAGACGAAACGCAGTCAAGCATTGATGATTCCCAGAATGACGAGCTTACCCCGTAAAATTAATCCCAAGATGCAGCGGAAGCAGAGACTGCAGAAGAAGTGCAAATCCAGAATAATGTTGGTGCCACACATAGAAAAAACTGGGACACCCCCAAAAAACCTCGCTTGCACGAGGACATTGACAGAAAATTTTCAAAAGCCCTGGAAAATCCCATTGACGAGGATGAGGCGTTTTTCATTTCAATTACTCCGTCTGTACGAAGAATGTCTAATGAGGATAAATTGGAGTTTCGTATTAATGTATTGCAGTTGATGAAAAATATTAACAGCCGTAAAAATATCCAACCACCAGTATTATTTTCCCACACATCCGCCTCAACTTCTCGATCAGCAACACCATTCTCACATCATCCTTCTGCATTTACCGATACTTCTAATAATAGCCAACAACCCCATTACTTTTATATGTAAATATTTGACTTTTGTAGTAAATGAATGTTCATAGAATTATTACTGTATTATTTTAGTATTTACTTACCTAATTGTTACTGCAATCATTTCCTTCGGAGGAATACATGCTCTCATTGGAGTATCCTGATGCTTATAATGTTATTGTCCAGTCGTTCCACCAGAAAATCAATTGTATCTGTACTCATTCTGAAGTAATTGAAGAATTTGGAGTTATCCTCCCTTAGTTTCTCATAGAGCGTGTAAAAAGAACCTTCTAAGTATTTCACAGTCAACAGGGGATGTACCCAGTGTTGTCTTTTATATTTGCTTTTTCGGTATTTTCTCCTAAGATACACCCTAGAAGATAACGTCTGTTGACAGCAGTAAGAGCACACATCTTTATTCCTGCACTGTTCAACGTATACTAACACAGATAACGGCACCGATATGCCAGGCTGTGTAAAATACGCTGTTGTCCGGCCCGGAACCGGTACCAGCACCGGTTTTGCCGGTCTGTGTTAAAACGCTCTTATGCACTGCTATTGAAATAAGTCGCTTTGGCCGTCCGTAAAAGCTTACATTTGATACCCGCTGTTGCCTTGCACCCGTTTTTGAGCTTGCATACTGATCCGTACGACCCCCCTTCACAAGAGCTCTTTGGTTTAACCCGCCTACGTGAACACACCCTCCCCGCTTTTCTGTAGCTAGTGCTTGCCATTCTTGTATATTTGTGGTGATAATTTGAGGCTGACATCAGCCGCCCTGACTGTATTGCTGTTATTTAATATACCTGTATATCCTGTTTTTGGAGTATCATTTTTGTTACTATCTTGAGTAGAAGTTGAGCAGCACCTAGTGCGCAGTCGGCAACCAGGTTCGAAACCCAGTTAAAGGCAATTAAAGCCTGCCTTGCTGGCCTCGTTGCATTGTCACGACTATACTGACCCCTGGAGTGTTTTCTCCACTGAGACTGCCCGGAGAGTGGCATTTTCCACTATAAACCAAAAGGTGGCGTCCGAGGGAAAACCGAGAATAGTGAAAGGCGCCAAAGTCTGATAGTAGGGGGAGAGACCCCTTCATATAATGTTGAGAATTTCCACCCGCAAATGTTCTTCACAGATAGAATGTGTGCAACATTTCCATAGTTTCTGTTTCAGCAAAAAATGAGTTGCTAAATTAAACCACATATCATCCACAATATTGGATAAGGGGGAGTTTGAAATTAATTGGGATAATGAGCGATATAAATGCCAGCGATCGTTGATGGCGACGACGATGCTGATTCGGATGCCACCATCGAGATGGAAGAGGGATCGAATGATGGGGGAGATGAGCAGAATGATGACGACAAACAACGGCGATGACGACAACAACATCAATAATGAGGCCCTGATGGAACTCTCAATGACAAGGATTTCGACGAGGTGTCCTTAACGGATTTCCTTCACCCTAAAAAAAAAAGAAAATCATGTAGGAATAAATCATTTGATGAATGGTTTACAATTGTTTATTTCTTACAAGACATTTCAAATATGTTTTTTTTTTCTGGTTCATAATCTCTGTTCTGAAATCTTTACACCATGATGGTCTTCATGTGGACGATGCATCCATTAGAGGCTGCAGATGCATTTCTCTTCTGCAACTCTTCAATCCTATTACATAGATCGTCATATTTTCCATCGAAAGTTGTTTTGAGTTGGTTAATTTTTTTTTGTGCGAACTTTAACACGTCCTCAGATATTTTTTCAACCAAATTCGTGGCTTCAGGAATTTTTTGTTTAGCTACATTCAGTTTTTCTTCGAGACGATGTGACCCTGGGAGTGATGATGCATTAGTACATTTCCTTTTCCGACCAAATTTGTCATTACTTCCACATGGAATGACAAATCCACACTACTGATCATAGGCCAGGCATTGATGACATAATGGGGTACTTTCGCTACAAAAGATTAAGGAAAGTTCTTATTTGGTAGGTTTGTACAGTTGGATGTCCTAATTAATATTCCGAGTTTGCGACCTCGAGCAATCGCCGCTCGAGCCGCCATATTGGAAAAATGGTACCGAAAACCAGTATTTCGAGAATATCTTCTCTCCAGCACTACCTAGGTCGAAAATAGCAAATTTCTATAATTCCCAAAATCGAAAAAAAAATCTTGAAATTTCAGTAAATACCGATTACTTGATAGGCCTTTTCATTTAGATGATTTTTTTAAGGCGCATGCGCTCGTTTTGGGACCCAAAGTCTGATTGGCTATTGAGAAAGTGAATAGCCATTGGTTAGTTTTGAAATAACAATTTGAGATTGGCTTAAGCTCTGTTCATAGTAGGAGCGTCGAGCGTCGCGTTCGCGATGCGTTCGCGTCGCGTCCAATATTAAACAATTCAATATATTCAAATACAAATGTTCAGAGTGCGGGCGTTCATAGAGCGGTGCGTTCTGCGTTCGCTATAGCGTTCGCAAAGCGTCAGCGACCGAAACAATCCGAATTGTTTTTCGTAGCGTTCAGTGTTCAAAATGAGTTCAGAGGATGACCATGTTGAGGTGCTGATTGCAGAAATATAAGCAAGACCTGCGCTATGGAATACAAGCATACAAAAATACAAGCATACAAAAATACAAGCATACAAAAATAAAAATGTGAGGGATCGACTTTTGACAGAAGTGGCCCAGATATTAGGTATTTCTAGTAAGTATATTTCATCTTATTTTGCGAGATTAGGTTAGGTTGGGTTAAGTTAGAAAAAAAAAGTAATAAATTTTTTATTCAATTACCTTGAATAATGACAATTAAGGTGATTTCTAATTAATGGCAGTACAGAAATAGTCCTTAAATGAATCACGAATTTCGGTAGCTAGATTAGATGCTCTGTTGTTTCTTACATGCAAATTCACATTGTTTCGTCTGCCATCTTGCTGGTCCACAACATGAATATAATCCAAGTCATTATTGTTTCCATCGAAGTCTCTAATTAAATTGTGAAGTATGCATGCGCATTTGATAACATTTATAGCAGTTTCGTTTTTGAGTAAAATACTTGTGTCAAAAATTTGGAATTTTTGATATAATATGCCAAATGCATCTTCAATGCATTTGCGAGCACGTGATAGGCGATCGTTGGATATTTGCCTTTCGTTATTTAATAGTCCATGTTTTGGACGCGGATATGGTCTCATCAGATATTTTTTCAAAGGATATGCCTCGTCCCCTATCATTACATTTGGTAGAATAATATTGGAATTTGGTAGTGCTTGTGCTGGGGGAACATTGAATTGGTTAGATTCCAACAAATTGTACAGTGTTGAAGACTGAAATACGCCCCCCGTCACTTTCCGATCCTCGCGAGCCCACTTCTATAGTAATAAACTTTTTTTTGGCATCTGCAACACATTGCAAGCCCAAAGAATAATATTTTAAGTAATTAAAATGAGTCGAGCCAGAATTAGGAGGACATCTTATCCGACAGTGTTTGCCGTCAATCGATCCAAAACGATTTGGAAAGTTCCACAGCGTATTGTACTCTAGGATGATTCGTTCCAACTGTTGTTGGGTGGACACTGGCATATGATATTCCACTAGTTCTTCCCAAATAATTGAACATGTTTCCCCAACTATTACTGAGGCTGTTGAATATCCAATTCTAAATTCATGTGCCAAATGTTTATAAGTGGTTCCTGTTGTTAGAAATCTGTAAAAAAATGTAATAAAACGTTCTTAACTTATTAACATTATTATTTTGCAGAGGAAACAGTAGCAGCTCGTTGGAAGAATAAGAAGGACAAATATCGGCGTGAACTGAAAAAAATTCCAGTTTCGCATTCGGGAGATGCTGCAAAAACTTATAAGTCAGTCAACTTGGCCATATTTTGACATGATGTCTTTTCTGAAAGATCAGGTAACCCCAGCACTTAAATATGGGAATTTACCAACGCTTGAGCAGTCTCAGGAAGATGTTATGCATTCTGATATAGAAGACGATAAAACAGATACCCAATTAGCCATAGATCCTTGTGTTGTAGCATCTCCGCCATCTATATCAACAGCATCCAAACATTCACAGGAAGAAAGACCATCATCTGCCTCCGCATCAACTACAGTTTCCGCATCAACTACAGTTTCCCAGAAAGGAAAGGACAATAGAACAAGGTTATGTGACGTAAGAGACGAAAAGTTCTTAGAAATAGAAAATAAAAAGCTGCTTCTATTAGCACAAAATTTGAAACATGATGATGCCATGCCAGACAGTTAAGAATTGAATTTTTTCAAAAGCTTGATACCATATTTGGAAAAATTTAAGCCAATCCAGAAGTTTAAAGTTAGAAATAAAATTCAGCAAGTCATATTAGATGAATTGTTATTTGAAGACAATAGAGAACAATCTACATCGGCTCAAACCAAACTTTCCCAGCTTATCCACATCAATACTCTTATCAATACTGAATTTGTTTTTTTTTCTCAACTGTCCTATATCACAAATACTTGCTGGTTAATAAAGAGATGAAAAACTAATAGATATTTTCTTACCTTATAGTAATAACCAGTCGTTAGGCAGGTGAAATATACCTGTTTTTCACAAAATTGGTTACAGTTTTTTCTAGACGATGGCTAACTTTTTGTAACAGATAATCGAATGTTTCCACAGACATTCTCAGATAATTGAAAAACCTGTCCGGAAACTTTCTTAGCTTGTGATATAAATGGTGAAATTCACCGAATACATATCTTTCCCTGTTTATAGGGTGAATACCAACTCTTTTGTTTTTCAACTTGTTAATTAAGGTGTCTCGCACAGGAACATCAATCGAACTGCTCTTGTTGAATTCATTTTGTAAACTGAGATTGCTTGGTCAAAGCCCAGTTTGACGCTGTTACTATGAATGGTCCTGCGCGAACGCAACGCGACACGACGCTCGACGCTCCTACTATGAACAGAGCTTTAGTTCATAATTAGCGGTATTTTCACATTATGTCAACAGTCAGAAATGTCAACAGTCAACTTCATGGCAAATGCACCTGCATACATTGGCGTTCGTAACTGAATACAATACCTAAACCTCGTTTTTTTATTTTTGTGTGTTACATAACATTTCTTGTGATAATTATAGTGTAATTCGACAAAAGTGACTTAATTTATTAGCTCGACTTTACTGTGAAGTGTGAGAGGTACACTGGTATCGAAATGTGTTTGTGGAGAAAAAAGGGGAAAAATTATACTCGAACCTTTCGGTAGGTGTTTAGTTTACTTTGAAAATAATAGAGGCCAAATGAATCAATGGAATGGGTTCACAGTGTCTATCTTGCAGTTATTATGATTTTATAAAGTATTTTTTCATTATTAGTTTATTACTAAACGATTATCTGCAATCAACCTAACCTACTTTGGCTCGTATATTGGTGAAACTTCATTAAGCGCGCGAGAATTGAAAACCGTTGATGGGTTGCATCGACACATACAATAGAAACTGGTGCTCTTGCTAGCTACATAATGGCTTCTTCTTGGCTTTTTTTAAAAGCAAATTAACTGAAAATGACGTACCTGGTGTATCTCTTCAAAATAAACTCATTGAGGGACATAGTGCATGTGAATTGAGAAGATGGTTGAAATGTAAAGGACAAAAAACTGGGGGAACAAAAAAAGATCCGGTAGATCTGTAAGCAAATTTTTATTGAAATTGGTAAAACAAACTCAAGAAGTTTTTCGCTGTTAAACTTTGAATTATTCTGAGTATAATACAGTATTATTGTCATTCCAGTTTCAACTTCAGAAAAGTTTTCACTGATCTCTGTGGGACAGATTGTGTTAGTAATAAACTGTCTGTGCGGGACAAATTCCAACGAATCCAACTAGTAATCATTAAGGATCAATGGGGGGAACTCCCAAGTAATTATTTCTCAAGATTTTGCGTGTTTTTCACGTTCTTGCCAGTTACAGATGTTTTGAGGAAGTTTCTTGAGTCTTATCTGTTCGCTATCGGTTGATATCATCTGTTTAAAATGTTCTTTATTCAGGGTAGAAATGTGTTTGAAAAATGGTATCACTCAAATTGATATAGCGATTGATAATGGCAAATGGTATGAAAAATTGAACCAATCGGATAGGGCATCATTTATGAAGGACAATCATACTGAGTTTCCACCTATATTTCCCGTGAATGGCTGGAAAAAGTTTCCTTCAGAAGCTATCCCCAAATTTTTTTATTATGGAATTATTTACAAACATCTAGTGGAAACTGTCGTTATAGCTAATGAAAGAAACACACAATCTGATGAGGATGAGGAGATTCAAAAATACAACACGTCGAAACCATTGAAAAGGGGAAGGATTTACTTCAGAAGTGGTATTGTTACCAATATTGAGAGTTGGGATAATAATCAAATATATTGTCTCGAAAGCTTAGTAATGTCATCCTATGCAAATACCAATTATACTGTCATGATAATGTTGGATCAGAATACAGGAGAAGTAAAAGATGCCGCTTGTGAGTGTGTTGCATCAGCGATGGGTAGATGTAGTCATGTCTCAGGTACAGTATCAACATTCAGTGAAATCTTTTAGTGTCATAATGCTAAGAGCAATTTACTCTATATATAATTTGATCTTCAATAAATTCAAAATAGTAGTTTCAAGACATTTAGCTTGATAGAATAATGCAGCAATATAATACTTCAAGTAAAAAAAACTAGAATATCACTTTTTGTTAAATTTACAGGCATCTTTTGTAGTTATTGTATAATTTCAAAAAACTGTCAAGTGTATTTTGTTAATTTGCTTTTTTTATCAGAAACAAAGTTAGTTATATCTTCAATTTGTATATTCCCCTTGTAATCATACCGAGTCTGAGAACTCATTGGCTGCATTTTCAGTACTTTTATTTGCTTTAGAAGATTATGTGATCGAATTTGGATATAATCCCCCCTCATGCACAAGTCAGATATGTAAATGGAATCAGGGAAGCTCAGGAAAAAATCCAACCACATCATATAAAGGGAACATTTGTCCGGAACGAAAGTTCACATTCCATCCATATGCAGATAGCCGTAAAACAGAAGATCCAGTCCAACTCAATAATTGTTTTTTATCGACTTTACAGTACACTAGAGCATGTGATGCAAATAGTCCTGGTATGAGTTCATGGAAACTTTTACTCAATTTCATTCATGAGGACTATGATATAACACTGGAACGAAAACTTGTTTTGAAAGATAATATTTCTCAGTTCAGGACAAATCTTTGTTTTCAGATCACTGAACCAAATGTCATTTCTGACACCGCAGAATAAAATAGAAGCGAAAAATGGCATCGTTTAAGAACAATTTTGATAACCGCTTCAAAATGTGAAGATTTTATTGATTTAAATTCTTTAAAACATTTTGTCCTTTTGAAAAATTTGATGTATACCAATACAGTTTTGAATAATGAATTTGTAAATCATGGCCTGAAACACGAAGAAGATGCCTTCAGAGAATATACAGAAAAAACTGGTAGGTCTGTTATTAAAACAGGATTAGGAATAAATCCAAAATATATTGGACTCGGAGCTTCTCCTGATGATCATGGATCAAATGTACACGGAATATTGGAGATGAAGTGCCCTCATGGTCTGAAAGATTTCCATCCTACTGAATTGAATAAACTAACAAGTTCGCAGATAAATGCATTTTACTGTCTGATCAATGAGAATGGAGATATGTGTCTTGAACGGTCTCATAGATATTATTATCAGATTCAGATGATTATGGGCGTGCTTGAGAAGAAGTGGTGTCACTTTGTGATATTGGCATATAAAGGTATCCACATAGAGCTGATAAAATTTGATCAGCTGTTTTGCTAAAAATGCTAACATGCATTCAGTATTTTGCTTATTGATAGTTCTTTAATTTATATCATCATGCCTTTTACAAAACAGTGGGATTCTAAACCAAAAGTGTGTGTTTACCCATACAGAATAGGTGGAAATGTGATCTGTCACAATTGTCAAGGTGGCTGGCCAAAGGAACATCTGAATCCATGCACCGGCCTCTGTAAGGAATGCATCAAGAAAAATCCACACACAGTTCACAAGGAGGCTACAGTAGCGCCACTTAAATCGCACTGTATACGTTGTGATGAATATGCGGACAATTGTTGGAATAATTTATGCAGTTTGTGTCGAGAAAATTAGATGTTATGCGAGCACAATGGATACTTATTTCCTAGTGAAAAAATTCATTTCCGGGAATGTTTCTGTCTTAGTCACAATCAACAATTGCACCGGTTGGCTTTATATGGTCGTCGTATACCAACTTCCAACACTGTAATAGAACCACCAAATAATTTATAGTATTTTATATGTATCATTGCTAATAAACTTCCATATATTTTATCATGTTTCATTGAAAAGTGTTCACTATACCAATGTACATAATCAAAGATTTATCAACATTATAAAACATACAATTCTTCCGTTGTAATGTGAATGAAGCATCATCATTAACTAAACACATGCATAGAACGTTGAAAAAGCAAATTTCGGACACTTTAGCTTATAGGGAATTCAATATAAGCGCGACGCCCTCTTGCAGATATTCAATGTAACTACATGAAAGTACATCAGATGTTTGTTGACATTTGTGTTTGCATATAGTTTACATGTGTTTGATTCAAAGTTTAGTGGTATTTGTGATTGTATCTTCATAAAAACAGTTTGAATATGGCGAATCATTATTGTTCAGTTCCTCAGTGTACTTCTTGGGCTGAAAGAAACCCTTTTGTATCTCGATGTAAACAACTTATATGTTTGGGCCATTTCTTAACCATTACCTTTCGGAGGTTTCAAATGGGTCGATACAAATATTGATGTAACAATGATTCCAGATGATTCATCGGTGGGATACATTCTACAAGTTGATTTAGAGTATCCCAAGAATATACATGACTTCCACAGGGACTTTCCATTTTGCGCAGATCATTCCGTTCCCCCTTCATCAAAATTGCCAAAGTTGATAGCTGATTTACATGATAAAAAAGAGTATATTTTACACTACGGAAATTTGAAACAAACATTTGCAAACGGTTTGATTTCAACTAAAATACATAAGGTGTTGGAATTCTAACAGTCTGAATGGTTGAGACCGTATATCGAACTCAATACTCGTTTGAGGGCTGCAGCCACGAGTACCTTTAAAAAAAATCAATGTTAATTGGCTAATAATGCAGTTTTTGGTAAAACAATGGAGAACATTAGACTACATAGAGTCGTCAAATTAGTGAATTTTTATGAGGGTCGTTATGGAGCCTAAAACCTAATTGCTAGTCCACGTTTTCATAGTAGAACAATTTTTCATGGAGATTTCATGGCGATTGAATGTAAAAAAGCTGAATTGATTTTTAATGAACCCCTTCACATTGGCATGGCTATTTTGGACATTTCTAAACTTTGCATGTATGAGTTCCATTATAATTTCATGGTGCCTACAATTGGATCGGACAATTGCAAGTTAATGTACACAGACACAGATAGTTTTTTTTATGAATTGACCTGTGAAGATGTTTATGAAGATGTAATCAAAAAACATATCAATAAATTTGATACCTCTCGATTATGAGGAAAATAATGAAATATTCCTTTGGTAAACGAAAAAACCCCTGGTCTAATGGGAGATGAAACGAATGGTAGAATCATTAGACATTCTGCTGGCCTCCGTTCAAAGATGTATTCTTTCAAAACACACGTCACCCAACAAGATAGGGAACGTTTAAGGGAAAAATTATTGAAAAAGGGTATGAGCAAAAAACTAATAGATATTGAAATGAATAATTTGGGCATAAAGAAAACATCTAAGGGGGTCAAAAAGTATGTAATGAAAAATATAATAACTTTGGAAGATTATGTCGTTTGTCTGAAAGAATTCAACTCCTTCAAGCCCATGTTGCCACATGTGGCAACAAGCTCAAATTGATCTATATCCCAGAGTGCCACTTGTGGCAACAAATGTCATATTTAAAATAAACGTTGGAATAATATCGTAGGTGAAGTAGTATACCCTGGAATGGGATCCTAAGGTGGGCGGCATTAAATTTGATTGGCTGATTCAAGGTCAAACGCATGTATAGTCCACATCCGTATTTTTGGCGGTCTCCAGTATAAAATGTCATTTGCAACGGTGCAGTGCTGTAGTATTTGATAGTTTTTGGTGCGTTCTACGTGTTAGGATGTCCGACTTGAGTGATTATGAACCATTTGAGGATTCGGGATCCAAAAATTTGCCTAGTGGTTCTGATACGGATAGCGAAAGCGACGAGACAGTTTATCGAGTATTTCAGAAGACGAAGATCATGTAGCTACAATCATGGGAAATTTTACTGTTGTAGCAGATTCATATTCGGTATGTTGATCTTGTCCATGTATATTTTTTAATTTTATCTTTTATCTAATATCATTTCAGGATAAAAGAACAACAACAGTGCCTTTTTCTGGTGATTATGAAGGCTTTCACCCCGCAATCGAACGAGTGAACATGAAAGACCCCGTAAATTGTTTGGAGACATTTCTGTCTGGAAATATAATTCAGCAATTATGTAATTGGACGAAAGAACGCGCAGGAAGGTACCTCATAGAGATTGGTACTCAAAAAGTCTACGGTATAATTTGGAAGGATGTCACAGTTCCGGAGATGTATGCTTTTCTTTCGTTGAATTTATATATGGGTCTAGTACGATATCCGAGTATACGGGACTATTGGAACAAAACTTTTTTTTCTGGTCCAAATATATTCCATTCACAAATAATAAGTAGAAACAGGTTTTTCACTATTCTAAAGTTTTTTAGATTTAGCAGTCCTCAAGCTCTCATACCAGGTAAACTTACCCGTTTGGCTATGTTTTTTGCTTGGGTCAAAGAAAACTGTATGAACCTTGTTGATCCTGGGGAAACTGTAGCAATAGACGAGTGTTTTTGGTATTATACAAAGGGAGACTACATTTTAAACAATTCATTAAATCAAAACGAGCACGCTTTGGAATTAAAATGTTTTGCCTTTGTCCTAGCCATCCTGATTTGCGGGAATACACATATAATTTTGCCATGTATTTTGGAAAAGACATATTTAATGTTGGGAGTAGGAGATTTAAGCCGGTTCTGGCTCTCCCC
>JAFIRS010008185.1:0-18996 GCA_018342105.1 Gonioctena quinquepunctata
TAAAAAAGAGTTGTTAATTTAAAAAAATATCTAGTTTAAAAATGTTCTAAAATAAACAAAATTGATCAAAAATTATTACCAAATTAGGCAGTTGTAAATTTTTCACCATTGTTTGTCAGTTTCCCCTCATTGTTGTCGAAATCTTCAAATAGAAAGTTGCTGCTGAAAAAATTTATTTTGAAAATATTTTCGTGATTTAAAAAAACAAAATAAAATGCTCTTCAAATTGGAATATTGATGCATTTATTGAACATCAAAAGGTATTCATAGCTAGAACAGTTTCGGAATCGACAATTTTTTTGTTAAACAATGATATAGTCAAAGTAAAATTTTGGATTACCAAAACGTTGGTGGTATTGTCAATAAATTTGTGGAATTTATCCATTTCGTTGTAAAAAGGAATTGATAAATTCGGGCATATTTTAAATAGCGGTATCGAATTAGCCCCACCTTTTTAGAGACATCGTCCCAACAACCCATCTTCCTTTGGGGCATGTTAATGTGGTTTTTAGGGGTTTTTTGTTTGTTGAGGTTCAACAGGTGCCCAGGTAATGTGAAGTTTGACTGTTGTTGGCGATATAATAATAAAAGGAAGAATGTTTTTTTTTTAATTGTATTGCCCTTATTATTTCGGAAAGCCTTTTGATCCTGTCCAAAGAAATTTTTCTTAACCAACAAATTAGAACCATCAACGTGATGAATTTTTCTTTTTAAAATAAAAAAACCTTTAATTTTTTTTTGATGACGTAACAAAGACAATGATTTGAAAATATCAGAGACATCCAAAAATCAACGGTCCCGAAAAAAGAAAATTTTTGATCACATAAAGGGAAATTTTTAACAGAGAAATAAAACAGAACAGAGTGGGGAAGATTTCCCTAGATTTTTTGATAAGAAGGTTTGGGTGTTAACAGTAATTTTGTATGAGGTTTTAAAAAAAAAAATTTCCACAGGTTGCAGTTTTAAAAAAATTCTTGTTATCCAAAAATTTTCACCCCAGTTCCCATTTTTCAAAATTTAAATTTTCCAGAAATAAAAAAAAACAATTAGATGCAAAATTGGGATTTAAATCTGCCAAAACTGGAGAGGAAATGGATAAAATGAGGAATTAAATTTTTAAAAGACCGGGGATGAACCTTTTAAAAAAAAAAAATTCAGCATATGTGGATGATGGGAAATTTTAGGTTAATTTAAAAAACAAGAGGTCCAGAAAAAATTTCCCGAAATGGGGTGGGGTAGCTGAATAAAAAGTTTTGGGGTTTTTAGATTTGTTTTTGAAAATAATCCATCAAAAAAATACAATGAAAAGTTGTGATGATTGTAAAATAAAAAAACTTTGTATCGAAAATTTTAAATAACCCAAAAAAAAAGATAAAATGTTTTTTTTTAATTTTTTTTCAAAAAATTTTTTTTTTAAAAAACAAAAACCAATCCCCCATCATTTTCAACCTTTATAAAGAAAAAAAGAAATTCTCAAGTTAACTGAAAAATCGATTATGAACCATAGAGGTTTCAATGAAAAAAATGAGATGATAAAGTTACAAATTGAAAATTTGGGAAACAACTTTTCGATTGAAAATTGGGTTTTTTTATTAAAATTCAAAAATAAAAATAAATATTTTGCTTAAGAAATCAATGCTTATTCAAAAAAAAAAAACCTTTTTCACCAAGTTCATGAGAAAAATTTTTTTTTTGGGAGATGAAAAAAATAAAAAAGGTTTTGTTAAAAAATGATCGATCCCAAAATTTTTATATTTTTAATTATCTACAACTTTATATCATAAATTTTTCCATAGAATCCATTTTTCCCCCACCCCTTCCGGGAAAATTCTGAGTCCTTTGTTTTTTTTTAATTTAAAAACCCCAATTTTCCGACCAAATAATTTGATATTGATGTTCTTTTTTGTTACCATAAACTTGAATGTTTTTTACAAAAAATATTATTATCATAAATTACTTTCCAGAATTCAAGTATTTAAAATGGTTTTGGGCCCTTCAATAACGATATTAAAATCTCACCAAAATATGCATGTTTTTTTTGATATATTGAGTTTCACCTGATAACTGAAAGAACGGGAAAATTTTCCTTTAAAAATCCTGGGTATATAAAAAAATTTTGATCTATATGAAAAAAATCTTTTAACAACTGACAATCCAGAATGTAAGTATACTGTCATAATTTATTTATTTAAAATATGAACGGATGTTCATAAAATCAGATGGGAATCATCTGGGCTGAAAGATAAACTTTTACTATCTTTCCATGTTTTTTGATATTGAAAATATTTTAAACCCAAATTTTTTCAAAAAATTTATATTATAAGTAAAAAAACAAACCCAATAGAGGTATAGGTACCGCGACATTACAAATATTTTCAGAAATGGTAATATGTATTTAAAATTGGGAACCCTAGCTTCTGTCTGCTCCCCAATTTCCATTGATAATTGAAAAAGTTTTAAACGGATTTATTTTTTTTTTTTGATTAAAAAAAATATTATATTAGATATTGATTTTGAAATGATTTATTTTTTACAGTTTGGGGATGGGATACGGGGTTTCATTCTAAACAGAACTGTTTCCCCACCTACCCTTTTGGAAGAAAAAAAAAAAAAAAAAAAAGGAAAATTTGCCGTTAAAAATTTTTGAAATTTAAAACCAAGGGATATCCCCCCAGGATATTTTTTGACTAAAAAACCCATCACCAGGCCTTTTCCCGTTTGGCGGGAAACAAAGGGAGAGCGGACAAAAATATTATGGGGTTTTAAAAAACCACATTCTCAGTGGGAAAAAACTATTGTTGAAAAAATTATTTTGAGTTTTTTTACTTTTTTTTTAACCGATTGCGCAAAAAAAAGGAAATTATGGTTTGACCTGAAAAGCATAAACGGGTCAAAAAACCTTTTTTAGCTTGCCCAGTCAAAAATAAAAATTCAAACTAAAAATCTTTTTTTGCACTTCCCCAATTTCCATTTCCCCACGCGGCGGTGTTATTTATTATAAAACAGTTTTTTTATATTAATCCCCCAAAAGGGAATTTTAAAGCTGGGATCCACTCTTTTGTGTTACTTTAGTTTATTTGTACTTTTCTTCACATAATGATTTCTTTATTTTATCGAATTAAACTGTTATTTATTTTTAAATAAATATTTATTTTTTATGACAAAGGTTTAAAAAATTTCCCAAATTTTATATATTCTTGATTTTTTAAAAACCATCCCCCCCGGGAAAAACTATATCACCAAAAAATTTAAATATTTTCAAAAAAAAAAAAAGTAAAAATAAGAAAAATACTAATTGACGAAATTTTAAAAAAAATTTTATGTTTAGACAAAAATAAAAGATAAAAATTTTTTTTTGTATTGATTTAGAAGTAAAAAAAAAAAGAATCGACAAAATTGTGTTTCAACAAAAAACATAAAAAAGATTCCAAAGGGATGGGTTCAACAAATTACTTTTGTCAGTCATAAAAAGATGAAAAATGGTTTGGGAAATTTTGACAATATTACAAAAGGTTTAAATTTTTACCTTTTAAAATATTTTAATTTATTTTTTAAAAGAAAATGAATTTTCTTTACTGTAAAAAAAATTTTTTAGCTTAACAAAAAAAAAGGGGGAAAAAAAAAAACTGAATTTGTTGATAAATACTGATTTTTTTAAAAACGTATACAGTCTTATTGTGGAAATTTTCTTTGTTTAATTTGTTAGTAGAAAAAAATTTTTGTGAAAACCACAAATTGGCCGGGAAAGGAAAATCGTCAATAAAATTTCTTAATTTTTACCAAAACTAGGGGCCCCCGGGGTTTTTTATTTTTTTTAAAATTAAAACCTTTTTCCAAATTAAAAATTAAAATCAAAAAGCTGGAATGTTTTGAAATTGCACAAAAAACCAAAAAAAAAACAAAATCGGGGAGACGACGGAGAAATAACCAATTTCTAAACTGGATGACAAAAACCGGGAGAATTAATTTAAAAAACGTTTTGCTTGGATATTTTGGGGGATTCTTTAAAAATATTCTCCGAGTTCCCAAAGGTCCAAATATTTTAATGGTTTGAGAGACTTTTAAAAATAGATTATCAACATGGTAAAGGGCTTTTCGAAGATACAAACATGTGCCAAAAGCGTTACTTTTTTATGACGAAGGATATTCAGTTAGCTAAGGGGAACCCCTGGAGGGAAAGAAAAAATTAATTTCGAAGCTTTTAAAAAAAGTTTTTTTCGGGACCACAATGTTCTTTTTAAGGTTCGGTTTTTTCCCTTGATTTGCCATGATTTTTTTTGGGGCATTCTGAACCAAAGATAAATATTTTACAATTTATAAAAAAAAAATTTTTGGAAATTTTCATTTTATTTTTATGCACTGAGTTTTTTGGGGAAAAAAAATATAAATAAAAAGATAATTAAATATACATATATCTTATCTTTTTTTGTTTGAAATATGAAAGGATTTTCAAAAAATCAATGTGAAATCTTTCGGACTAAAATGAAATGGTTATTCGAAAAATTTTTCCTTATGCCTTTTGGGGCCCAAAAATCCCCCAACGAGTTCAAAGGGGGTTTTGACGAAAATACTCTAAGGGGAAATTTCCAAAAAAAATTTAAGATCAAATGTTTTAAAATATAAAAAAAGGGACCCTTGGTTGGGGAAAAAAAATTTTTGGGTTAAGGGGGGTCAAAAGGGATACCACCCAAAAAAGGGGTAAAGTTCTTTTCCAGAGAACATGTCTTAAAATTCTTTTGAGGAAAACGAATAAACCTTTTTTGTTAAAACAGAGTTGCTTTAAATTTTTTGGTGGATGTCGATGACAAGAACTTGTGAAAAAAAGCTAGTTATTCACGTGGAGGGGTAAAAAAATCGGTTTTTTGGTAAACGTACCAGACACAAAAAATGATAAAAATACATTTTTATTGTTGACGGAGAAAAGGAAAAGGCAGTTTGAAGTTTATAGGAAAAATACATGTCTCAAGGGCCCCAAAAGGGTTGTTGGGAAAAAAGACTTTTTGACTTACAGACATGATCGCTGAAAAATTTCAAACCAGTGAAAAAACTTAATTTCTGATCATCGGCAACTCTTCCGACAGAGGCTTTAACCCGATGACCACGTTGAAGCGCCAAGGGGGGATGGAAAAAGGGACGTCGGTTTTTAAAAAGGGTATTTAGGGACAGTATGTCTCTCCCCCATATATAGCTCCCCGGGAAACATATTTTGCCACAGATCGGAATTTTGGGGGTTCTTTTTCTAAAGGTTTTTTTAAAAAACAACATCCCAAAACTTTTTTTACCGCCAATCCATTAATATTTAGGTGTTTATTGTTTATTTCCTTCCTTATCCTACTTATGCCATTTACATTCTCATTTTTTTTGGGTTATATCTATTCAATTCAAAAGGTTTTTAAAGGGGGGTTGGAACTGAGCCATAGAAACGCCAAATCTTTCTGTTCGGTAATAAACCCAAAAGATTAAATCTGTAGTCACTGCAAATTTCATCTCACCCTTTTTCTTCAAACAAGGGTTTCTGATTCCCCTTGGGTTCTGAATTTTTCTATCAAAGGGGAAGGGTGACCCCATTTCAGTTTGACCAGACAAAGGATGAGTTTTGCCAGTTTATATTTTTATCAAATCTGAATGTTCAGAAATTGGGATATAACTGTCTACTTTTTTTCCTGAAATTTGTCTTCGCTAAATGGTGGACTAGTGAAATTTCATGCTTGTCAAATCAAATATTTTTGATTTTTTGATTGAAGGGGTTTACCGGTGGGAACAATCAATGATTTCGGTGAAACATAAAATTTTGAGCTCTTGAGAAATTTTACTGCGCATTCATTCCCAAATAGTTTGTTCCCGAATAATGTCCAAAGGGGAAACATATTTCAACATTTATATTTTATAATGGCAATATTGCATCAATTTTCTAGTATTATTCGTACAATTTTACATAACTTTCTATAATCTAAGGATACCACGTATATTTATTTCCTTCCCCCCAGTCCTTTGGAGAATATCCCCCCGTCTCTTTGCAGAATAATTTAATTTAAAATTACCTTTTCTCTTGGGGAAAACACTTTTTTCATCTAGTCAAAAGAACGAAAACAAGTTTCCCGTCTTTTTTTTACTTCAGGAGGGGCCTGTGTGAAAACCTGGGAAATGGATACATTTGGAATAATTTAATCATTAAAAAGGAAAACGGGGTCTGGGATATAAAAAAAATTATTTGTACTAATTTTATCCTTCGTAGGGTTTAAGGCTGTGATGATGCTCGTTTTCATTTTTTTATGGTTTAAAACTTTTATTTATTTCTGTTTGACTTAAATGGAAAAAACCATTTGCCAAAAAAAAGGTAGATTTTATAATTTGTTAATTAATCCCCAAATTGCCCCAATCAAGTCAAATCAGGTAAAAAAAAGGGGACAAAAAAAATTTTTATTTTTGTATACCTTAAATTTCCAATCAGAAGTTAGAAGGTTTAAAACTCCTAAATAATTTCTAATATTTTTTTTAATTTTCGATCTTTTTGTTTATTTTTTTCGAAATGGATCTACGACATATCCTTGTTTTCTCAAGATTCCTTTTGTGTCGATAAACAATTAGATTTCGTCTGCCTAAATATGTTCAACATTTGTATAATTATTTGTTATGGAACTAGGTTGTTTGAAGGAAAATTTTGGATTTTTGCTTCTCCATTTTGTGTATGAAATAAAATTTGGAATTCGAGGAAACTCTTCCAGATGTGGAATTAATTTATTTTTCTCATTAAAGTTTTCTACCGAAACAAATGTCTTACACTGGAAATTATCCACAATTAAAGTAAATTTCTTTCAAATCCAAACCATACCGCAGTTTTACATTCAAGAATGAATCATGAAAAGTTGCTGTTTCTACGGAAGTCCGCTGAAATGGTTTCTTAGCCGTGAAACCAGGTAGGCTTCATATTTATAAGATGTTTCCGTTGGGTGGAAAACCCATTTTTTTGAGTTGTTAAATTTACCAATGTAAAGGTGAAACATCTGCTTGAGTTGAAAACAAAAAGTGATCTTTTGGCAACCCATTTTTGATTTCCACATCCCGACAAACTTTTTTTGAATTTAAATTTTTTGTCAGAAAATCGAATTATAGAAATATTTTTTCTCAGATCAATCCCGAATTGGGTTGGACTACTTTTCTTAGTTTCAAATTGGGAATATTATATTTTTATTCGCACTAATTGTTACTCATGTTCATGTGAATCACTGATTTGGAAATAAGTTCGGATTTACAAAATGGCTTCGATAAACCCCACTCACTTTTCGCGTAAAGAAAACTTCGTCAATGTACCATTTTTCTTCTTCGTCACAATTATCATTTTGAACATTAAAAGCAGTTTTCCGAACTTTTGTTACATCTTCGGAAATGTAAAGATATAATTGAATTCACATCAAAATAGCAAACAAAAAGGCATTCACTTCTACTGTTTATTCTTCTTTAAAAAAAAATTCAACAAATAATAATTATTTAAATTTATCTAAGCAAGTATTTTGACTTTTTTTGTTCAAAATTGATCTCCAAACATCTAGAAGGCTTTACAACTTTCCTTTTATATAATTTTCAAAATAAATAAAAATATTAAATAAATACTTTATTGGTTGTTGTATAAATTCAAAGCAATTTGCTTGGCCAGATTTTTTGTAAAGGTACTTTGACATACACATTTTTTCAGTTGTTCACCATACATGGCTGCCCTGCTCGAAAACCACCACACCACTGTTCTACTAATGATTCTATTATCTAACCCAAACCCGTTAAATTATAATCTGTAGTGGTTTACGGTAATTTATATAAAGCTGTCAGCGAAGTTATCGACTGGTTTTTACCAGATATTTTTCACCAATTTGGTCTACTATATACTTTATAGGGAATGATATTTATTTTTTTCGGTTTTCTTATAATTCAACATTATAACATGTACAATTTTGAACGAAGATGTTGTTCAATTCGTTGGGAATATGTGGTTTCAACAAATGTTTTAAATATTTAAGATATATATATATATATATATATATATATATATATATATATTTATTTATATATACAGGGTGTCCCTGGACTTCCTCTTTTTTCCTCTCGGGAATGTATAGATGGGGTCAAAATATCAACATTTACTTCATATAACTTTTTTTTCTGAAAGCCTTCGTTACCAAGTTACGGGCCCTCAAAATTACAAAATGAAAAATGTTTTTCGAAACTTTCAAAGTGAATATTCAAAATAATCTTAATTTTGGTGATTGACTAAACAAATGAATTCCTTTATGAGCTTTCATGCAGGAGTCAGTTGTTTTTACAAAGTCAGGAACGGATACCCCCGATGGTCCACATCAAAACTTTGAAATGACGATAATTTTTGAATGTTTTCAACAAAATGAGGTTACGTAGACAATTTTCTGAATAAAATTACTCGTGTGGAGAGTCGATAGGAGCAACGATTCTTCATAAAAATGCAGTTTTACTCGACATCAAACCCGATCGTCCACCATTATTTGAAATTAAAAATTTTCACAGTAGAAATACTAATGCTAACGTTAATTCAACAACATTTATAACAGGGATAATACAAAATATGCTAAAATAAAGTCGTAAACAAAAAGTACAGTACCTAGTTGAAAGTTTCATTCACAGTGTAGATATTTTTTCAAATGAAATATCAAGTTATGTTGATTCGTGGTGTTTTTGAACTAACGAACTACTCCACTATGAAATATCAAATTCAGTCCATATTTTGTATGTACGCGTGGAATAAGCACGTTTCGTGTTGTGTTATCTGAATCTCATGAAACTCAACATTTGGATGTTGCAAATTCGTATTCACAGCTTAAATGTTGAGGAGTTTTACTGATAAGTATAATTTCATGGGAGAAAATCATTAACCCGAAGATAAATTTAGCTGAAAAAACGCACATCGGGAGACATAACTAATAAAAAGCAAACGAATAAACGACAAAAACGGCTGAACATGAATAGGTGAAAAATATCCGGTGAATAAATGTATATTCCATTTCTTCCACAGATGTTGACGAAAACACCTTGTAGAAAGAAATGAAATTAGTGTGGATAAAAAATAACAACTGGGATGCGATTTTTTTTTGTTGTCATTGTATTGTCAATATTCTAATAGGACAGTTCGAAGTGTTTTGATATGGCCGAACAGTTTACATTCAACGAATATGCAGATATGCATGCATTGTATGGACGAGCATTTGGTAATGCTGCAGAAGCCTGCGTCTGTATGCCGAGCATTTTCCCAACCGGCAAGAGAAACGTTCGAGCGTGTCGATCGCAGCTTGAGGGAGACAGGTATGTCTAATGGATAATTAATTGGAGTCTGTTGTTTTATTTCGATATTATTGTAGGTTCAGTTTTGCCAAAACGAGGTGGTGAGGACGCTCCTAGGGCTGTGCGTACCGTTGTATTGGAGGAAAGTATTTTGGAAGCTGTCGCTGATGATCCTTCAATGAGCATCAGAAACCTGTCAGAACAGTTCCATACATCCAAGTCCACTATTCATAGAATAATTAGGGAACAACTGCTCCACCCATATCACATCCAGAAGGTACATGCTATGACACCTGAAGATTTTCCAGCACGACTGGAATATGCCAATTGGTTCATGGATGAGCAAAGAGAGGATATGACTCTTATTGCTCGAGTTTTATTCACTGAAGAAGCAGGTTTCAGTAGAGGTGGAGTAATCAACTCTCATAATCTCCACATATGGGCCGAAGAAAATCCCTATGGAATATTGCAAACCAAACACCAACGGAAATTCAACGTGAATGTTTGGGCTGGTATCATAGGAAACCATCTTACAGGAACATTCGTTCTACATGACCGATTGAATGGAGAACGTTATTTGGAGTTCATTCAGAACGATTTGAATGGACTTTTGAAACATATTCCATTGCAATCCCGAAGAGATATGTGGTTTATGCATGATGGTGCTCCTCCTCATTTCAGTTTGTTTGTGCGGGACCATCTGAACCAGATTTTCCCCAATAGATGGATTGGTAGAGGTGGGCCATATTCATGGCCACCGCGGTCTCCGGAATTAAATCTATTGGATTTTTTCTGTGGGGGCATCTGAAAAGCCTCGTTTACGCTACACCTATTCACACCAGAGATGCCCTGTTGAATAGAATCACATTACATTGTGAAGCCATACGAAACGACCCTGGCATGCTTTTCCAAGTGCAGAGGTGCAAGTTGCGCCGACTAAGAAAATGTATTAAGAGAGACGTGGGTCATATCGAGCAGTTTTTGTAGCGGATTTTGCATTTCTGTTTGCTCTTGAGGCTTGCGATTGACTATTTACACCATGAGTTTTGTAAGGTAAACGTATTTGCATGATAAAAAAATTAGTTATGAACATTGAACCTATCATTTTTATTTTCATTACAAATCAATCTTTTCGAATAATAGTAGACATCTCAGGTTGGATGTCGTCGAACAAAAATGCATTTTTATCAAAAATAGTTGCTCCGATCGATTTTCCACACGAGTACTTTTATTCAGGAAATTGTCCAGGTAACCTCGTTTTGTTGAAACATATTGACAAATCCCAGTCATTTCAAAGTTTTGGGGTGTGGACCATCGGGGGTAGTACGTTCCTGACTTTGTAGCAAAACAACTGACTCCTGCATGAAAGCTCTTCGAAGGAATTCATTTGTTCAGTCAATCACCAACATTTAGATGATTTTGAAGATCCACTTTGAAAGTTATCAAAAAAAAAATTTTCATTTTGTAACTCTGAGGGCCCGTAACTTGGTAACGAAGGCTTTTAGGAACAAAAGTTATAGATAGATAGATAGATAATTTTATTTCTCTGTTTAACATATACAAGTATAATAGTATATTACACATTGCCATGTAACAAAGAAAACGTCACAAAAACAGTTTGAAGTATTGGTTATATTTTGACCCCATCTATACATTTCCGAAAGTAAAAGAGGAAGTCCAGGGACACCCTGTATATATATATATATATATATATATATATATATATATATTGAGGTCGAACGGAGTTGCACCGTCGAACTCCAATCGACCCAACACCATTAAAAAAATTTTAAAAAAAAAAAAAAACCCAACCAAAAAAAAACCAAACGCACAACGCACCTACATATGAAAAAACACAAACGTACTACCACCCACGACTTTGATTATAATAGTACAAAAATCCAAAAACAGAACCCAATACGAGATAAAGAGAAATCTTCGAAATATTTCACACAAACATCACACCAAACTGTCTTAAAGACAAAACTGAAATCACAAATTTGAATAAAATCTATTTCAATTCAATATAAAAACACCACAAGCTCCGACACACATCACCCTCACCTCACAGACATTATAATCATACCACAGCAGTATTCAAAAATAGTAAATGAGGAACCAAAAACTTTTCACTGCCAAAAGCAAAATCACTGGCTTCAGACAATGTCACTGGTTTATCCAAAAGTACTGCCGACTATGCAACAAAAGCTAGACCTCAATAAACTTAATTACAAGTTCCATTGCTTAAAGCATTGTCTAAAGATACAATAGACAATGCTAAAAGTACAACCTTTTCATCTCAATAAAACCCACGAATCATAGAAGGCAGCATCAATCCAAAACAAACGACCCGTACAATATCAACATTACCGACAAAAATTTGATAGCCCTTTGACAACAAACCACGTTAATGGTACCAGAAGAACGCAATATTGTCTCAAACACGGGTTTTAGCTATAGCTTCTGATAGGGAAATTAATAAATCCACCATGCAATTTAAATGAGAAATATACAATGACAGACACATCATAAATATCAGAGCCCTATCAAACTCAATGCATGAGGTAACGTATATCAAATTAATTGTTATTACATATCAAATACTAAAATTTCATACACTTTACAGCTCTACTAGCAACCCTTGATATATTTCGTTTTCTATTCTTTCCTGGAAGAAGACGAGGAGCCTCCCGTCGAAAACATTAAACAATTTCAAGATAAATCACACCAAAACCGTCATTTACTCCTAACTGAACCTCAATCCCAAGAAGTCAACGAAACGAGTATAATATATAACAGGTTCAGGAAACTCAACAGGGTGACCCAGGGTTGAACCGTCAAACGTTTAGCATCGGTTTGTATGTTTAGTTGTTTTTCAGATTGAGCAATTAAACATAATATTTTTTTTATCCCTACAATTTTTTTCCAAATTCACACAAAAACTGCTCAAAATGCTGGTGTGATCTCTCGTGCTGCTTGAACAATCCTTTCCCGGAGAGTTCCGTTGTCGTTGATGGGTTCAATATAAACTGTGGTTTTCATTGTACCCATACAAAAAAACCATAGGGGTCGAGTCAGAAGAGCGCGCAGGCTGTCTTGACTGTGACCTATCCCTCAGTGTCTTTTGTTTGAGGAAATTACATGTTACAATCATATACGCATTTGGTCGAAATAAAAAATTGTAACAGGAAAATCAAGCCGTGGATCACTAATGGATTAATAAACTCAATTAAGTATCGAGATAATTTGAAGAGGAAAATGAATATACGTCCTTCAGTAGAATTGAAAGCACAATATACACAATACAGAAATATGTTGAACAACTTACTTAAACGAACAAAAAATGGATACAAGTCACAAATTCAAGAAGCCGGAAATAACTACAAAAAAATTTGGGAAACAATAAATTGCGCTTCAAATTCTAAATCGAAGAAAAGGGAACTGGGTAATACAAATATAAAAAACAAAGACCAAATTGAATTAACGGACAATAAAGAGAAAGCAGATACCTTCAATGATTATTTTGTGAATGAAGGAAATGAAATGGCCTCAAAAATAAAAAAAATTGATACTCTCGCGGTAAATAGAATATTGCCGAAACAAAAGGTGCCGTCTTCCATATTTCTGAAACCCGTCACAAACAACGAAATTATTACAGTGATAGGAACTTTAAAAAGCAACACTGCACCAGGTCAAGATGGTATTTCTGTCAAATTAATAAAGCTCATTCACACTGATATCATTCAACCATTGACCCACATTATTAACCTAACATTTACGAACGGTGTAATCCCAAACCAATGGATAGAATCTATAATTACACCCATCCATAAAACAGGAGATTATAAAAACACTTGCAACTATAGACCTATATCCTTAATTAGCAATTTTGCAAACATTTTTGAAAAATGTCTCAAAAATAGACTGATAGACTTTTTCGAAACTCATGACGTACTGACAGATAGACAATTTGGATTTAAAAAAAATAACAGCACGGAAAACGCAGTTATAGATCTTATTCAGGAAATAGTGGTGGATTTGGACAGGTCAAGAAAATGCATGGCTGTGTTTCTTGATCTGGCCAAAGCTTTCGACACAGTTCCTCACAATGTGTTATTGGAAGGCTTGATAATGTTGGTATAAGAGGTCCGGCATCAAAACTGCTTCAAGCATATTTAACAGGAAGAATCCAGAGAGTAAAATTGATAATAAGCTGGTGATCCACTCAAAATAAATTGCGAGTTACCACAAGGAACAGTACTGGGTCCTCTACTGTTTCTGGTATATATGAATGAAATTGCAAATCTGAGAGAATTTCAAGGCCACCTAGTATCTTATGCAGATGATACGGCTATCGTTTTCAGTGAGGATACTTGGGAGGGGCTGTACAGAAAAGCTGAGAAGAGTCTGATCTCCATATATGTATGGCTAAATCACAGTTTGCTCAGCCTGAACCTTCAAAAGAGTAAATTTATAACTTTCAGTCTAAATAGCATAGATCAACCTAGGAAAAATCATCTAAGCATCCATGAACTTTCTTGTGAAACTCCTAATTGCAGTTGCCCTGTAATAGTGAAAACTGACAAAATCAAATATTTAGGTATACTAGTTGATCAATATCTGAGATGGAATGAACATGCTACTTACATTGCGAAAAAACTCAGACAAATGATGCATAAATTCTATTTACTGCGAGACATTCTGAACCGAAAAAATATGCTATTAATTTATAATTCATTGGCAGAATCCCTCTTAAGATATTGTATAACAATATGGGGAGGACTTAGCAATACTGCACAAAAAAATTTACAAGTTACACAGAATAGTCTTATTAAAATATGTATGAAGAAAACCAGACTCTTTTCAATAACTTTATTATACGAAGAAGCAGATATATTCAATATAAAAAAACTATTCATTTACCATTCTCTACTACACATGCACTCAAAAATAGAACCAAAAATTAACACTAATAAACAGCACCAAACCCGATCAATCACAAACCTTTCTATAGATATACCACTGTTTTCGAAAAGCCATGCACAAAAATTTATTTTTTTCATTGGCCCAAAATTGTATAATGTCACCTATTGATCCAATAAATTGAGACTATAAATCAAAAGTATCAATTTAGAAAAAATTGTATAATGTCACCTATTGATCCAATAAATTGAGCTGACACACGAATTAAATCAACTCAACATTCGATGTGTTTTCCTTCGATTGATACTGGAGAACATAACACAAGCACAGTAGTGCTTAGATGATTTCCCATCAATCCAGGGATACAATGTTATGATTATATCAATTTTTATTATTGTTGTTACTTGATACTGCATATTTTTTTTTCCATAAGAGGTAACATTGTAATCTATATGTGTACTTTGAAGCATCAGAATAAAATCTATCATATCTATATTTAGAAAATATTTGGAGAAACAAAAACGATTTAAAACAAAACTATTTGACTTTTTGAAACATGTGACCTACCTACCTGATCAGTCTGATGAGCTTTATATTGTACTGTGTGCTCTGTGAAGATATATAGACGACCATTTCCCTCATTATTTTTTAATCAATCAAATGGCCAACATTTCAAACTAGAGAACCAATCAGGTCAGTTTCATAGTGATAAAACGTCTTCTCGTTGTTTTATACTGATAAAACCACTGGAAGATTTGATATTGTATTGTGATAAAACGACACTGAGGTCCTGTCAGAATTATATGTCAATAGGAAATGCAAAGTTGATTGAATAAGGGATTTTCAACTCCCTATTACAGTGATTTGATATTTTAATGTAAATATACCTTTTCGAGCATGTTAAAAACCTGAGATTTCCAAGTAAGGCAATGAATAATTGAAATTCGTCATTTTCATAACATCAACAACAATTCTCGTGGACTAGTGGATAGCGCACAATACACCATTATCAAAAGGCCAGTGGCCGAACTGTTAAGGCGTATGAAGTAATCAAGAGACTCCCCCACAATAAAGCATCGGGGCATGACGGAATAGATGCAGTTCCGCTCAGGAACCTTCCCTAAAAGGCCATTGTTCAATTTTGATATATCATTAATGCCACGCTCAAATATCAGCACTACCCTGAGGTACTCAAAAAGGAGGAAATCATTCCAATACTAAAAACGGGTAAGGACAAAACCAGAATCGATGGCTACAGACCAATCTCTTTGTTGAGTATTGTCCCAAGGTTATTGTTGAGATTTGCCTTAGGCGTTTTGTTTGCCTGGAGGAAAAGATGAAACTCATTCCGGAGAAACAGTTCGGATTCAGGAGACCAACTAATTCGCAAGTAGTCCGAATAGTCTACGAAGTGAAGGAGTATTTTCACCGGGGTCCTCTTGGACATGCAGAAAACCTTCGATATGGTTTGGACCGGAGGGTTTATTACAAAAATGGTGAGGGCAGGCATGCCGTTATACATGGTGAAAATGCTAGACTCCTACCTCAGTCAGCGGAGTTTTAGGGTGAGAATCAAGAATACTAAATCTAGAGTGTCTCTGGTTGGAGCAGGTGTCCCACAGGGCTCCTGCTTGTCACCACATGTGTACTCTCTTTATACACATGGCGTTCCTATGTTTGCCCAGATGAATGTAGCCATATACGAAGACGATACTGCTGTATATGCGCATTCGTTTGCGAGCGAGGTAGCTGCGCGACAAGTAGAGGTCCTTCTCACCAGAAAGGTTGTTTAGAGAGGAACAAAATTACGCTAAACGTAAGTAAAACAGGAATCATAAATTTCACGAGAAAAAAATTGAATGTAAAAATCTTTAAGAAACATAAGATCAAAGACGTAAGTGTTGACGAGTCGGAGACCATGAGGTACCTGGGAGTGCAACTGTACAAGCGGTTAACATTTTATAAGCACGTAAATCTGGTAATTCAGAGGGCATCGGTTACAGTCAAGCGAATGTACCCTCTAATTGCCAGAAATTCCAACCTTGCAATGGAGAACAAGCTCCTAATATACAAGCGAATAATAAGACCTGCGATGTTATACGCTTGTCCAGTGTTCTGCAGCCTGCCCAAGTCAACACTGTTCAAAATGGACAGGATGCAGAACAAGGTACTCCGTATCGTCACTAATAGTGACCGATACATCCGGCTGGATGCATTAAGAGAAATAACTAATACCCCGAGTATATTTGAATACATTAACCAACTATCATACAAGTTTTGTGAATTATTTTTGCCCGAAAGACCGCTGACCAGAGAGATCACCGGTATTAAAGCACACCACAACCTCCCAGGAAACATGGTGGAGTAATATACCAACCTCTGGACCTTTCCCACGAGTGAGCCGCAGACCCTCCCTACATAAGGGACGGGAAAATATAATCATTACTTGAGAATTAAATGTTAATCTCCAAATATCAATCATCTATAACCAGTTTTTTTCTTTTTTTCTGGTATACTATTTAACATAATGAAGAGGAGACCGTGGGAAGTCGACCTTCACCGATCTGATAACTCGATGAGACATATTTTTTATCAAATATAATTTATAAACAAATATGCCCATGATAACTTGCCTATCGAAAAGTGTTCATAGCTATTTTTAATTGAATTAATTTCAATCAATTTTCTTTCATCACCTTCACTCTTTTGATAACCGAATGAGTTTCACCTCAACTGATAGTTTTTAACACACAGAATATGCCTAGGTAGGCTTGCCTACTTATTTCTGTGCATGGCTACCTGGCAAGCAGATGTGAACAGGATAGTCAATATAGGTAACTACACCGATCTGTTAACCAATCGAAATTGATATCATAGGTAAGATAATTTAATTACAGAACCAATCGTATAGGCTTGCCTGCAAAAAATCGTACATGAAATAATATTGCCAAGCTAAAAAGTTTTAGAATTTTAGCTATTTGATAGGTGTGAGAGAGAAAGTAGAGCGTCCGAGGTCCGTGTGATAGAACAGGACACAACATAGCAGCTGCACGCTACCTGACCGTTGAATGTATCCGAGTGTGCATGCTCGTGTACATGTGAGTGACAGTGACAGCATTTATTTACACTCGACAGTAATTTTGAATTCTTTTATATGCTTTGTAATAAACGCTTTTAACAACATACATGTATTAAATTTTATTTTTCTATATTGATGATTTTTTGTATTTATTATACTAAAATTTTGAAAGTAACACTTATTCTTTCCCGCTTTACGGCATTAATTCGATTTTAAATAATAAATAAATTATTCTTTATTTAATTTTAAATGGAAAATATAGATTTTTTTATCATTTTTAAATTTTATAATTTAGCTTCAAAATGAAAACAAAAATTGTTGAATTTTTTTTTAATTTATTAATATATTAAATTATTTATTTTTGATCATTTCATAGCTGTAAGTATATATAGTGTGAAATAATACAAGAATTGTGATCGAAATTAGAGTTATAATAAATTAGAGTTCGAATATTACTGTCGAGTGTAAATAAATGCTGTCACTGTCACTCACATGTACACGAGCATGCGCACTCGGATACATTCAACGGTCAGGTAGCGTGCAGCTGCTATGTTGTGTCCTGTTCTATCACACGGACCTCGGACGCTCACTTTCTCTCTCGCACCTATCAAATAGCTGAAATTCTAAAGACTTTATAGCTGGGAATAATATTTTATGTACGATTTTTGCAGGCAAGCCTATACGATTGGTTTTGTAATTAAATTATCTTACCTATGATGGTTAACAGATCTGTGTAGTTACCTATATTGACTGACCTGTTCACATCTGCTTGCCACGTAGCCATGCACAGAAATAAGTAGGCAAGCCTACCTAGGCATATTCTAGTGTTAAAAACTATCACTTGAGATGAAACTCATTCGGTTATAAAAGAGGAAGGTGATGAAAGAAAATTGATTAAATTAATTCAATTGAAAAACTATAACACTCGACAAAGTATCATATAGCATATTTGTTTATGAATTATATTTGATAAACTTTGTCAGCTCAATTATCTAACGGCTATACGTATTGGCCTAGCAGAAGACGTGTGGCAATAATCAAGTATCATGGGGAAATAGAGTGCAATGCGGGTGCACCCATCAACATCAGCGGGGGTGCTACCCACTGTTCCCGGCGGCGGTTACGTGCGAGGCATTTGGAGTACGAACAGGCCTCTACCCTATATGGAAACAAACGGGGGCAGATGTGTGTATTTTCCACCTTCTCCCTATACCCCATAAAATCTGCATGTCCCTCGATGGGTCTCCTGCAGGGGGACAAATTGTATATATGTATAAATTTTATGTATTGTATTGTGTTTTATAACCCTCCTGGGGTGAACCAGCATGTAATGAATAGTAAATAAAGACATTTTGCTTTTGCTTTGCTTTGCGTATGACTGCGAAATTTTTCCACATAACAACACCCCACAAATCCAACCCCAAAAACATTTTTTGTTCATTTTATCACCCTATCTCAATTTATTACACCCCAAAAACTTACACAAACGCACACTCACACCGAAATCACCATCATATTTATTCATTATTTCAAGTTGGCAGATGGCCCTCGGGGTAAGGCCTTTATAAGATACAAATATATTTCATAGTTGATAATTTATATATATATATATATATATATATATATATATATATATATATATATTCTAGGTTTTTGGTTGAGTACACGTGCAGTGAATGATCATTGAAAAA